>APFE030177711.1:748-17021 GCA_000404065.3 Pinus taeda
TTCGTAGATTTTCTTTTTCTTCTATTGCAGATACTTTAGATTCAAACTTGGGGGACAATGATCTTAGAACCTTTTCAACCACAATAGCCTCTTTTATTCTTCACCCAAATTTTTCATACAATTAACAACTTCATCTACCCGAAGAAAATAGTTAGCCACACTTTCATCATTATACATCTTGAGAGTCTCATACTGAATCCTCAGAGTTTGAAGTTTGGCACGCTTTACCTGTTCATCTCCTTCATAGCTTGTGACAATTTTGTCCCATATCTCTGCTGATTTATATTGCATAACCTTCACAAACTCTATTTGAGATAAGCATCCCAGCAAAGTATTGACTGCTTTAGCATTTGTTTCATATTTCTTCTTTTCGGCCGTATCGGTAGGAGTAGCTGAAGGAAAAGTGTAGCCTGTCTCTATGATATCCCAAACATCTGTGCCAAGAGATTGAAGATATGCAGTAACTCTTACCTTCCAATAATTGAAGTTTGTCCCATCAAAAATCGGTGGCCTGATAGATGCTTCCCTCTCGTAGTTGCTCATGATGAAAGATCTTCCTTCAAGCGATCAAGCTTCTTTTAGAAGGACCTGCTCTGATACCAATTGTTGAAAATAATACTGAGAGGGGGGTGAATCAGTATTATCTAGTTCTTTTACCAAATCTTCCTTATTTACACTTTGAATTATTTTTGGATATCAGTACCATAAAATAATGAGCATGAACAAGAAAAACAGACAGTCACATCAAAGAACACCAGATATAAGGTGGAAACCCAATGTGGGTGAAAACCACCTGCTGCAATATGTCTCTATCTTCTTTCAAATTAGAAACTCCTTTTACAATGGTCTTGTACTGGTGCAGTCCTTTACCAGTACGCAGGCTGCAACCTGCAGAGAGCTACAACTCTCTCTCGTTTTCCAGTCTCTCCTGGAAGGGAGCTACAACCCCCTACTTCTTTTCTTTCAAGGACCACTTTTCATAAATTTTCAAACTGGATCCATAAACATCAAATGATCATCAAGTACCAGTAAGTCACCTAGATAACCAAATCCACAATAACAGTAAACTAAACCCAGAACACCTTATCAACAAAAAAATCAGTCAACAAAAGATCTTAAGACAGATTAGCAATTTCCTTTTCTCTGGCCTGCGTTGCTACGCACTTCACCTTCTGTGGTGCCACGCACCTCTGCAGCTGTTCCTTCTGTGGCACCTCCGCACTGCGCCTTCAGTAGCGTCTCTATGGCGTCTCCTGTGGCGCCTCCGTACTGCGCCTTCTGTGGTGCCTCTGTGGCGTCTCCGCACTGCGCCTTCTATGGCGCCTCTGTGGCATCTCCGCACTGCACCTTCTATGGCACCTCTGTGGCACCTCTGTGGCGTCTCTGCACTACGCCTTCTGTGGCGCCTCTATGGCATCTCTGCACTGTACCTTCTGTGGCGTCTCCTGTGCCGCCTCCGCACTACGCCTTCTGTGGCACCTCTATGGCGTCTCCGCACTGCGCCTTCTGTGGCGCCTCTGTGGCGTCTCTTGTGGCACCTCCGCACTGCGCCTTCTGTGGCGCCTCCGCACTGCGCCTTCTGTGGCGTCTCCACACTACGCCTTCTGTGGCGCCTCTATGGTGTCTCCGCACTGTGCCTTCTGTGGCGCCTCTGTGGCGTCTCCTATGGCACCTCTGCATTGTGCCTCTATGGCGTCTCCGCACTGCGCCTTCTGTGGCACCTCTGTGGCGTCTCCTGTGGTGCCTCCGCACTGCGTCTTCTGTGGTGTCTCCGCACTGCACCTTCTGTGGCACCTCTGTGGTGTCTCTTCACTGCGCCTTCTGTGGCGCCTCTGTGGCGTCTCCGCACTGCGCCTTCTGTGGCGCCTCCACACTTCCGTAGCTGCAGCACTCGAGAGATCACCCTTCACAGATTCGCTTTCCACTTCAATTTCATATAGATCGAGCTTTTGAAACAATAACCCAATATTTCAGATCTTAAGATATTCAACCCAAAAGCATACCCAAGCCAAAAGATCTCCTTTGCTTTATATAGGCAAGCTCTTCCTCAAATCATGGACCAATACCACGGGCCAAAACCATAGGATCAAAAACTGTGGGACTAATACCATGAACAAACCATGAAAGTGCGTGAACTTTTCTCCACATGAAATAAACTTTTCTCTGCATAAAATTCCGTGAACTTTTCTCTACATGAAATAAACTTTTCTTTGCATAAAATTCCGTGAACTTTTCTCTACATGAAGTAAACTTTTCTCTGCATAAAATTCCGTGAACTTGAAAATAACCTTGCTGCACTATAATTTATCATCTGAGTGATTTGCCATCAAGGACAACACTTGTCTCATAATGCCAACAGGTTTGTGAGAAGAACTACCCTTCCGAAATTCCTCGAGGCCTTCCTTCAAGCCAAAGAAAGTATAGCATAGAAAGGTCGGTGGTATGATAGAAATTTGCTACCATATTGATGGGGAGAAGTAGCAGAATTCGTCATAAAATATATGACGTGCGAAGGAAGATACTCCACCATCCTCAAATACCATCTCCATATATTAGCTCACATGCAATTACCATAGGTAGAAGCTTTCTAAACGAATGTGCCCTACTTTCTACTAACGAGCCTTCCCTTAATGGCACATTCGGCTCAAGGGGTGCGACAGGTATTGCCGGTCATCACTCATCATGGGTTGATTCGGCTGCTAATAATGAACGCCATTGGATAGATCCCGATTCTATGGGAGTTGTTTCAAGACTCCACAGAGGAACTAATAGCAGCTGTTATGGCCACTAGAGCAGAAGAACCTGAAGCTATTGAGGAGGATCCTATAGAAGATGATTATGTCGGCTAGGAGGAGCTAGAAAAAATGGAGATGGAGACAGAGGAATTGGGCGATGAGGTAGCTCCCCAAGAACAAGTAGAAATTATGGAGTTAATAACAGATATGGGGGTTGATGTAGAAAGGCCCACTAGTACCACGAATGAGGCTCTCCCACGAGAACCAACTACACCTGTGGAACTAGCAAAGAAAGTTAATGATATGGCAGTCACAGGAGTAGACCCACAATAGGTGAACGTGGATGAAGCGGTTGAGATGGTGACCAAAGGAACCCCATAAGGATCTCTTACCACCATGGAGATGATGGAGGAGGACAATTTTTTTGAAGAGGAGTTCATGACCACTCTGGCCATGGAACTCGGTGAAGAGGATGGATAAAGACAAGAAGGGCCTAGACTTGAGGAAACCGCGGGACCCATGGAGGAAGCAACAACAAAACCATGGCGCGAGGTTGACATTGAACGATAAGAAACAACATCAACTTCATGGCCAAACATAGAAGATTCACCCCAGTTCCCTTTCTTCATTCCCCTCAATAGGAATAAAAAGAAGATTTTGCAATTCTAGTGGCTCTGAATCTATTACAAAGGCCACAAACTTATAGAGTGGAAGCCACTGAGTTGGAGGGTATCTTTGAGCAGGAAAGAAGAAAAGAAATCCTAGAGGCTAGAGAACTGGGAGGAATCCCAATAGACACATCAGTGGGAGAGTATCTTGCGAGCACATCGTCGGTCATGGGGCGTGTGCACGAGGAGGAATTCATTATTGGCGAAAAGGAGGGACCAAGTGAAACAGTCGCGAAAAATGAGCCAATGATACAATTAGGTGAGGGGGATGTTGGGAACAAAATAAGTGAAGAAGAGTGAGCAGGGAAGGAAAATCCCCCAGTCGACAGAGTAGAAGATGTTTCAGCGAATTTACCTCTGGCTGAGGAAGTACTAGTTAAGAAAGAATGGATATAGCTATGTGAACAACGAAGGCTTTCAATGAAGCAAAAGTATCAGTTGCAGTTTATGGAGATGATGCGGCTCAGAATGGAGGTAAGGAAGCTAAGGAAAAAGGTGAATAGAATGCAAAAACAAATAAAGAAGTACAAGCGGCAAGCCAAAAAGGCCAAAACTATCGAGGATGACACTGAAACCTAGGTAGACAAGATAGTCATGACCTCTGCTGCCACTCAAATAGACCCGGTCGAATGACTGTTTGAATATCGAGAGTATGCCTTAATAGCTAAAATAGAGTCCTGGAAATCTACTACGGCTCAATAAAAAAATGAGATCAGGAGGACTGAGGAAAGAACATCCACAACCATCTTTGGATATGTGGAGCACATAGATGTTATGAGTTTATGGCATGCGAAGCAACAACTCAAGATGGAGTAGCTAGAAAAGAAAGTGGCAGAATTGAAGGCCAACAAGGAGTAGATGTTCAATTTGGTGCAAGAGGTTATGGCATGTCATCCCCCTACTTCTTGTTACTCCTTATTTTTTCACGAAATTTTCCTTTTATTTTGCATGGAAAGTATTAAGAATGAGATCAGCTATGAGATGGAGGATGGTGTGCAATTCCTCCAAATTTTGAGGAGTCACAATGTACCAACACAACATCTGATGTGTAAGTTTTACTTGCACGGGTACCTACTACAGCTGGAAAAAGATTTTAACCTGGTCCCATATGTAGGGGACATTAATTTAAGCACCCTCACCTCTTACGCTTTTAATCAGATTCACTGGCAGAAGGCTTGTAACACTTTTGAATCCAATCAAGTTACAAAGCCATTTATAGTAAGAGGGGAACATGAGAGGTCAGACACAATGTTCAATAAGCACAACACCTTTCTGGGGTTTGGGGGAAACAAATATAGAATGGTGAGGACACAAACATGGTGTCTTGACGTTTGTGTCAAGGAATTCACCACATTTCAAAAAGAGGCCCTTGATTGCTATCAGAGGAGGTGGATGATGTCACCTACAACTGTCCAGAGTAGAGAACCTTTTGGGGCACCAAATTTTGCATGAGTACTTACTAGAATGCTCAAGTATTTGGCATGTGTCCAGATATGTGGGACCCAGTGGATGGGGATCCGGTTTCAGTTTCCTATTCTCTCGTTGCCCGCCGAAATTTATACTCCAGCTTTTGATGTCCCGAAGGAGTGGTGGAAGGAGGTTGTCCTTTCGAATGGGTTTAAAGTTCCAGGAACAGAGATGGCCTCAGAATATGATCTCGTCAGGCTTCATGAGATTTATAATTTGTAAAACCTAGACATGAAGAGGCCGCGAACTGCATGAGGACATGTAAAAGGCTAGTTGGGGGGAGATGTTGGGTACCAAATCGGGCCATCTTTATGTCCATTTCCATTACCCTTTCTGACCTTTTATACTCATTTACCTATGCTGGCATGTTAAACTTACAAGGTAAGTACCCCCTTACTTGTCCAATTGGTATATTTTAATTATTGAAGTAACAACGCATGGAGTCTATCTATTTGTGGTACTAAATTATGTGTTTGACTGTACCGTGGAGAATAGGAACCCTCACTTCACCATATCGCAACAGATCTGGTAACGGCCAGCTGGAAGGAGGTTGCGCAGCTCAGGGAACAGGTTCCCTGAAACTATTCTTCGGACTTCTTGCTATCTCAGACATTTGATGTCGATATAGTTCCAACCGGTGTACATTTTTGTATTTGTAGTTACTATGTTTCAAGGAGATCTGTTAATCTCCCTTGTTGTGTATAAATTGCAGGTTGTTCCTGTGAATGGGGGTTCTCCCATCAGTATTGTAAACATCTGTTACCAAGTAATAAAAGATCATCTATTTTTTTGTTCTAGTCTTTTCTGTGGCTAACGCAGCCCTGATGAGAGAGCTAGGCCCGCTCTTTTGATCAGATGTTTCATCCTTGTGTGTGTGTGATTTATCAGTTTATGTTTGTTGTTACAGTTATTTATTGTTTATGATTATTTCTAAAGTTTTGTAATTTGTTAATCTTACGACCATATTTTGAATCTTAAATCACGAGCCCTTGCTTGGAAAGGATTACACATTTTCCCCTGCATATACCTTGCGCGTTGCCTTGAAAGGATACGCACCCGGATTGATAAATTAATGTTGGAGTAAGGTGGATAAATGAATCCTACCTGGACACCAAGAGATATCATCCAAAATTTTAGAATGACCAATTGCAAATCTATGGATATTGCAATTTCTCTAGGAACAAAACTGAGAAAAGAAGATGTAGCACCACCAGTTGATTCCACAATGTATAAAAGTATAATTGGTAGTTTGTTGTATCTAGACCTGACATTATCTTTATAGCAAGTTTTGTCTCCATGTTTATGTAGTCACCTAAGATGAGTCATTGGAAGGTTGCAAAAGGGATCATAAGGGATATTGCAAGTATAATAGAATATGGTTTGTTCTATACACATTCTGAAAATTGTTCACTTTCAGGTTATACAAACAGTGATTATGCAGGGAGTTTAGATGATCACAAAAGCACTTCTGGATATGTTCTTCATCTTGGAACCAATCTGATTTCATGGGCATCCAAGAAACAATCAATCGTTTCAATATATTCTACAGAGGCAAAATATTTAGCAGCAAATTCAACAACTTGTCAAGTTGTGTTGTTGATAAGATTATTGAAAGATATTTCAAATATTCAGAAGGATCCAACTCTAATCTACTATGATAACAATTCAGTAATTTCTTTATCAAAAAATCATGTTTTCCACAAAAAGAGAAAGCACATTGGCAAATGTTTTCATTTCATCTGTGAGCTTGTCAATGATGGGTACATAGTACTTTCTTTTTATGGTTCCAAAGATCAACTAGAAGATATTTTCACAAAGCCATCAGGCAAGAATGTATTTGAATTTCAAAGAGAACAATTATGCATTATATGTATCTCTAAATGTAACATTTGAGATTAGGAGGGAACGTTGAGATATGAATCTCACTGTTGTTTAGCTGCCATCTTATTTGATTTTGTTGTCTTTTAGGTGTCATAGACAATTTAATTTTACTTCAGTTCTACTCCATAGGTGTCGAGTTCTAATTCAGTCATTTATTGTTGATGTTTACAATTTAATCTATTTAACCATTTTGAATATTGAGAAGAGAAATCTATGCTCCACGTTTTTTCTCATTCTTTGTCAAAATGGAGAAACATTCTTCTCTGCATATTCTTCTAATTTGTTCTTAAAGTTGTCTAGCTAGACAAGGTAATGAGAAATAAATACATGCCAAGATAAATGTACAATAGAGACTAGTAAAACACAAGTGTATGTTAAAGCCTAAGGCTACCGTCTCTCATGTTATTTAGAAAAAAATAATTAATTATTTATATTCCTCTTATAAATAGGCTGTAGTATTTGGAAAAGGAACATTTCCAAAGATGTAAATGAATTTAATTGTAACTGAGACCATAGTTACTTTCTATTCCTAACCAATTAAACTAATACCCCCCCACTATCTAAATACAGTGTACCCCGCCAAATTGCAACTTAACCTGAAAGAAAAAGAAAGCGGTTAAAAATTAAATCCCGCTTCTTGTAGAAATTATTGTCCAAAATTATATTCAGTATATATTAAGAGAAAAGTTGAGAGTTGCATGTAAATAGAATGCCTAAACAAGACATGAAATAATCTAGTTTGTATACTATATGTAGCTATAAGAAGCAATTGTGCCATCGAATTAGCCGGGTACTTTAACCCTACCACTCTAGGAAATAATCCTATATTACTTATCAATTAAAATCAATTTAACTCCTAGTTAACGTATAGAAGGCATGCCAAAATTTATATGTAAGAAGCCATATCAAACAACACTACTAAAGTGGAGTTGCGCTTACTTAGAAATGTTCAAGATATGTTAGATTAGTTATTAATTAAAATCACTTCAACTCAATAACATAGAGAAACAATATGGGTGGGATTACTTGCAAATTCATTCCAATTACTAAAATTTGAGAGGCAGAAGTGCATGATGGACTTGCTTTCATATTGTTTGTATCTCTTGCACTATGGCCGTATGGGTGACATTTCTAAAGATTTGAAGAAATCGATTCATAACACAAAAACTTCAAAGACCATAGTTAGTAATAAAACTTACTTTCATATTACTTATATCCTCCTACTCTATTTTCCAACATATGAGTGAAAGTACTTAAATTAATTAAAAAAACTTATATAAAAGGTGTGAACTTTTCTCAATGTATATCATTTGAATTTGAATTAATAATTTATACTCACATGTTACCTATTACTTTATAAATATTTCATAAATATTGATAATTTTAGTTCATAGTTATGTCTCTTTATTATATATAATGAATTGTGAAAATTTCGTAACTTTATAACGATATAAAATTATGAATATACCATATCCGAGTATATTGGTACATATAATAATATAAATAGTGTTTTGATTAAATATATATTTTTATGGTAAAATTTCGGAAATTCGTAAAGAATGTATAGTGTAATGGTTATGTATATTTACTAAAAGATAGGAAATATGAAAAATGTTATAAAGCATAAATGTTTATCATGTGTTCAGATGATTATTTGATTATTTTACTAACGCAACTAAATTTACTAATTTAGCTAATACGTAAATAGGTTTTATTTTTTTACATCAATAAAAGGTGGAAAATGTTGCCCATAAGTATATAGAAACCATATTAGTAAAACCATATTAGTAATTGTAATTACGTTAGCTTGTCTCTAAGGCATGTTGGGCTACTCAATTCACCTTTGGTTGACCATAATTATAGAAGATTGATGAATTTGATTATAATGATTTTGTTAATGTTAAAAATGTTTATGTTAATATGGATATTAATATTTAATTAAGATGTTAATGTTAATTTAATATGTGTATGTGTATTATAATGATAATATTGAACAATAAGTAATGATTTTTGGTTCATTATGGTTAATAATTATTAATAATATATTCAATCATATAATATCAATAATAATAATATTACTACTAATAATAATATTATAGTCAATTTCAATAAAAATATTAATAGTTAACTTTATTTATATTAATATTATTATTAAAGATTCTAAAATCTCAGTTATGACCAATGCAGGTTGATGTTGGTTTACTAAGGTTGACCTTAGTAAACCATGTTTAATTATAATTAAATATGGTCAAGCTTTGTTGACTAAGGACAACTATGAACAAACAAGCTTGACTATTATTTACTATGGTAAACATTGTGCTCACAGACTTAGGTCATAGTAAACTATTAGTAATATATTCAATACTACTACTAATAATAAAAATAATAGTAAGCCTGATTATGATTATTATTAGTCCTTAAATTTATAAGTATTATTGTTACTATGATTAAACATTACTAAATATTAAACCTTTGTTTGCTCATCTTGTAGGTTCTAACCTCATACAGAAATTACCTGCATACAAATTCTTAAAACACAGAAAATAAAGAATTCGAGAGCATAACACATAAAACACATATACATAAAGATTTTCCTCTAGATCCCAAAACTGGGACTACCAGCTTGACTTTGCGTTATGTTCCTTTCAATGTTACAATAAATATTTATACATGCCAAAACATCCAATATCATGGACCGAAAAACCATCATGTCCAAAACCATGTGCGAAAACCATGCACAAAACCATAGGTAGGTCTGCCCAACCTAATATAGGGTCGAAAAAAACATTTCCCTGCGGTGCTGCCCCTGATCCCGTAGAGTGGGGCTACCCACCTGCTACGCAATTGCCACAATGATGTGGGGGCTTCACCCGCCCCTTTAACCCCTCGATTAACTAAGGGTGATATTCGTGGAAAGAATATAACACAACCCAACATTCTCCCACTTGTTGTTTTCTTTCCACAGGGGGGCATAGGAAAGCTTAGTCATTTATTTAGCGCTGCAATGCCCATTGTTTCTCTACACCAAGAGAACTTCTCAGGGCTCACAAATTTTGTCAATGAATGTACATTATTTTTCAAAATGTCCACCTTTACCAAAAACACCTTTTTGCATTCTATCATATCCCTCACAAAGTGATACTGAACATCAATGTGGTTTGTCTTCCAATGGTAAGTAGGGTTCTTTGCAAAGAAAATTTCACTTTGGCTGTTAGAGTATATATTTATAGCTCCCTATACTAACCTCATACTTGGACAAAATCTCTACAACCGGACTGCTTCCTTGCTTGAATGAGTGCCTCCAATTTATTGTGCATCTATAGTTGATAGTGCCACTAAAAATTATTTCTTATTCATCCAACTGACTGCACCTACAAATAGCTTAAACACATACCCACTTGTAGATCTTCTCTGATCCAAATCTCCATCCCAGCCTGCATCAGCAAAGCCGCAAATATCCACACTCTGTCCAATCCTGGTCTTCCTTGGTAGCACAAACCATAATCACTAGCTTTGACATAAACCTGCACAATACTCCCACAACATGTGCAATTTCTAGTCTAGTATAGACCATTGCATACAACAGGCTACTAGCTACACTTTCATATGGAACATAAGACATGTCTGCTTCCTCTTCTTGTGTCTTGGGACACTGTTCAACAGATAACTTTACACCTACAAGAATATTAACCTTCACCCATTTACTATCCTGCATATTAAACCTCTGAAATATTGTTTCAACATACTTCCTATGGTTTAACCAAAGCTTCCTTTTTTCTCGATCTCTTTTAATTTCCATGACCAAAATATAGTTTGTTGCACCAAGATCTTTCATGTAAAATTTGGAGGACAATTCGGTCTTCAAATCATGGATAATTTCTTTGTAATTTCCAACTAGCAACATGTCATCCACATACTAGACTAGATAAATAACATGGTCACTAGTTAATTTAAAATACACACAGTGATCTACTTTGCTTTTGGTGAAGCTAAGTCCCCGTATAAATGTATCGAATTTATGATACCACATGCTTAATGACTATTTTAGCCCATATACAGACTTCTTTAACTTGCATACCAGTGCTTTCTTACCCTTCACCGCAAAGCCTTCCGGTTGTTACATGTAGATCTCCTTTTCTAGATCCCTGTGAAGAAATTTTGTCTTCACATCCATCTGTTCTACCTCAAAATCAAAAGCAGCAGCAACAGATAAAAGTAATCTATAAAAGCTACCTTAGCAATAGGAGAAAAAATATCACCAAAATAAATTCCCGACAGCTGGGAATAACCTTTTTCTACCAACCAAGCTTTATATTTCTCCACCTTTCCTTCCACATTTATCTTCTTCTTGAACACCCATTTGCTTCCAATGGGTTTCCTTCCAAACGACAAATCCACCAGATCCCAAGCCTCATTTTGGTGTAAAGATGCCATTTCCTCAACCATGGCCTCTTTCAAGAGCTTTCCATCCTCTGAGTCTAATACTTCCTTCACAGTTCCGGGATCATCGTTAGTAATAGATAATGGAAATTTTGAACACAAAGTAGATGGACTATACCTTTCTTCCTGCCTTCTTTCTTGAAGTGATCTTCTCACAACCAGAGTTTGTGGCTCTTCATCTTCTCATTCCTCTTTTGTTGTAGAGTCTGATTCTTCCTGCTTTAGCTCAAACTCTATCTTCTCAGGTTCCTTTGATGGCACTTCATGTTTAATAACATTTTTCACCTCTCTGAACACCACATCTCGATTGTACACAACCTTCCTTGTTACTAGGTTCCAAAGCTTATAAGCCTTTAAACCATCCTTATACCTAATAAATATGCACTTTTCAGATTTACTATCCAACTTTGTTCTTTTCTCCTTTGGAGCATGTACATATGAATCACGTCTAAATACCCTAAGATGTGAAAAAGAGGGTTTCTTACCACTCCATACCTCTTGTGGAGTCTTATCCTCCAATGCTGATGAAAGTGATCTATTGACTAGGTAACATGTTGTCTTGACCACCTATTCCTAGAATTCTTGTCCTAACTCAGCACCACTTAGCATGGCTCTTTCCTTGTCCATCAACGTCTTGCTCATTCTTTCTACAACTCCATTTTTCTCAGGTGTGTATGGAGTAGTCTTTTGTCGTGCTATACCATGCTTCTTACAGAATTCTTCAAATTCCTTGCCACAAAAATCTCCACCGTTATCTGTCCTCAACACCTTTATCCTCTTCTCTGTCTGCTTTTCCACTAGAGCCTTAAATTCTTTAAACCTGTCAGAGGATTTAGATTTCTTCTTGAGTAAATATATCCATGTATTCCTTGAGAATTCATCTATAAATGATACATAGTACACAGAATTACCCAATGATGGAACATTCATAGGTCCAAACACATCATTGTGCATAAGCTTTTATATTTGTTTCGCCCTCTTACCACTAGAAGGGAAACTCACCCGATTTTTCTTTGCATATACACAATTTTCCAGAAATCAAAATCCAGAGAGATATTATTAATACCTTCTACCATACCTTTACCATGAAGTATTCGAAGGCCCTTCTCTCCAATATTTCCAAGCCTTTGATGCCATAGCATGGTCTTTTCTCCAGACACCATTAGATTTTATACTCCACTTTCAGGAACCACAGAACTATTGCACCCATCAATAATAGTGCTACCTTGCGTCTTGTACAGAGTTCCAGTCCAAACTCCCTACATCAATACCAGTGCTCCCTGAACCATCTTGCAGGTATCTTTCTTGAACACTGTTTTTACACCTGCATCGTCAAGCTTGCTTACAAAAATAAGATTTCTGGTTAATGCAGGAATATGTAGAACACCCAGAAGTGTTCTAATCCTTCCAACTTGCAACTTCAACTTGACTTTTCCGTGACCAATGATTCTAGCCTTCTTATCATCCCCCAAGAAGACATCACCACCATAATATTTCTCATACTCATAGAACCACTATCTATGGGGAGTGAAGTGGAATGATGCACCTACGTCATTCAACCATGCCTCATGATCTACATGTGTACAAGAAGAAGGAAAGTACACATCCCCACATTCATCTGAGGTGGTTTCTGCCTCTGCAGAAGGAGCATCATCAGATCCCTTTCCTTTCTCAGGAGCTTTAGATTTACAATGCCTTTTGTAGTGCCCTTCTTTTCTGCATTTACAACACACCAGCTCAATAGGTTTTCCTGGAGATTTAGATCTCCCTCTAGAATTAGATCTCCCACTCGATGACATATTTTCATTTCTATTCTGGGACCGTCCTCATATAGACAAGGAATCACCATTTTGGCTCTCTGTATTTTTCCATCTCATCTCCTCCGTCAGCAAGGATGAGATTATTTCATCAAACTATAAGGCAGTTGCATTGCTACCTATTGTAATAACCAGACTATCCCACGAATTTGTTAGAGAAAAAAACAAACTAATGCACTTACCTTCATCTGAAATTTTAATATCAATAAATGATAACTAACTTACCACAATATTAAATGTGTTCAAATGCTATGTCACCGAGTCTCCATCTTTCATCCTCAAGTTATATAAATTTTTGCGTAGGATAAGTTTACCGACCAGAGACTTAGATTGTTAGGAAGTGCCTAACTTGTACCACAAATCCTTCACTGTAGCTTCCCCTGACACATTCAACAATACTGAAACTGAGACATATAATCGTATAGTGCTCTTTGCCTTCTGATCCAACTTCTTCCATTCTACATCGGACACGCTGGTTGGTTTATTACCCAAATCTACCACGATCCACTAATCTTTATCTACCAAAAGATCCTCCATCTTGAGTTTCTACAACTCAAAACTCTGACCATTGAATTTCTTGATCTCTATCTTTCCATTGCTCGCCCTCTTCTTTCACCACCAAAAGCAATCTCACAGATCTCCCACTAAACACGGTCTACCTTAGGCCTCAGCAAAACCCCTCAGTAACAAAGGCATCCCCTTGAAGCCAGAAAGAGCTCTGATACCAAAGGTAGTTTTTAATCCCGTAAAAAAATTACCTACATATGAATTCTTAAAACACAGAAAATAAAAATGTGAGAGAATAACACATAAAACACATATACATAGAGATTTTCCCCTGGATCCCAAAACTAGGGCTACCAGCTTGATTCTTCATTATGTTCCTTTCAATGTTACACTACATATTTATACATGTTGAAGCATCCAATACCATTGACCGAAAAATCATCGTGTCCAAAACCATGTGCGAAAACCATGCAAAAACCATAGGTAGGTTTGGCCAACCTAATATAGGGTTGAAAAAAAAATTTCCCTGGGGTGTTGCCCCGGACCCCATAGAGGGGGGCTACCCACCCCCTCAAACCCCCTCAACAGGGTGGGCTACAACCCCCCTATGACTTGCCCGCTACTAAATCGATGCAACAAAGTGGGGGCTCCGCCTCCCCTCTAACCCCCGATTAACTAGGGGAGCTAGTCGTGGAAAGAATATAATAGAACACAACACATATATTTGTTCATGGTAAGCTGACGTAAATTTTAAATTGGTGTATAGTTCTTCAATAAGGTCCTCTAGAAATGATCTACAAACCTTGTATCTCTATTTGAAACAATGGTTCTAGGAAAACCATGCAATCTTACAGGTTCTTTAAAAAAAAAATTGCAACATTAGTTGCATTAGTGGTTTTTATGTAAGGTATAAAATGAGTCATTTTTCAAAAACCTATCCACAACCAAAAAAGTAGAATGATTCCATATTAGTGTTTGATGTGATCCCAAACATAATTCATTCTAATAGAATCTCGAGGTCTACTTGGAATGGGTAATGGATGATAAAATCATATATTTATCCTTCTTCATGTTATAAACGAAGGAGTGTATGTTTGCTACCATCCTTCAAGGGTGTGTAAATGCTCCTTCTATCATCATGGATACCTTTCTTATCAAATTGTCATGGATTTCCTACAATATGGAAAATATACATGGGAATTACATCACACAATATTTCATCCTTTTATATTTCAATCTCAAATATGCCTTACATTTTTCATTGACTAAGATTTGATGACATTTTTGCAACCACGAAAATTCTTAAAGGGTACAATACGTTATTGTTTTTAAATATAGTTTCTCTACCGTCTTTCTAGAAACAATATTATATAGGCTACCACTATTAATTACAACCTTACAACACTTATATATTTGATGCACATGGTCCCAAAAAAACTTTTTCTCTAAGTTAGTTCTTTAGTTTTGTTTTTTGTTTTAATCATAACTCTCTTCAATAATAGAGACTCTCCTCCTCTAGTAGCTTCTTGATTTTCCACTACACTTACGTTATCTTCTCTTGCTTCTTCCACATGTGCACTCCTCTAACATGAAGGGGCATTCATTGGGAATTCCCATTACACATGGCCTAGTTGTCCACATCTAGAACATCTAGACTAGAAGTCTCTACCTCCACCTCTAGCTCTAGAGAAAGATCTTCTTCCTCTAAAGTCACCTCCTCTTTGTGGTTGTATACTTGGACTCCCACATTGTTCTTTTTTATACTAAAATTATATACTATGTGATTGTCCTTTTCCTCTAGCATGACCTTTCCCTCTATTCTTTTGACTACGCTTTCTAGAAAAAAATTCCTCGACTTTGAAAAAATTTAGAAACCTAGTGACTATTGTTCTAGCTCTTTCCAACATTTTCCTTTCTCCCACTTTTCGTTTCTATTTTCATATTTTTTTATATTTTTGGAAAAATCTAGGTACTTCTAGTTTTTCACTTTTTCTACAGGTTACAGGTATCACCCATGTAGGAGACAACACCTTTGCCAAAAAATATGTAGAGTGGGAGCTTCGGGGAGCCAGTGAACCTTTTGGAGGATTATTTTTAGTGTATAATGCAGAACTGAGGCAAGAGCCTGTGCTACTATGTAGGAAACAAGTAAAAACTTGTGTTCCCTCCCATTTTCCAAATTTTTGCATTTTATTATAATTTTCTGAGTGTTCTACATTTTTGTCGAGAAGGGCTCCTTCACTATTCCTATTCATGCTACACCTCAATTCTCTTATTGTTTTCTCTCATTAAGAGGAAGGAAACAACCCCTTAGGGTTTAGAGTACACTTCTATCATTTAGTAGAGAATTAGCTGAGGTGAGGAATCTAGTTTGTACAAATTTTAGTTACTGTTTTTCAACATTCCTTCATATTATCTTTTAATCTCTTTAGACCTGAATTGAATCACATAGTCTACCTTTGAAACGTGTGTTTATTTGCTTCTTTAGGATCCTCATAGGTGTCCTTCTTCTTTCACTTTGTTTTCTACTCTTTTCAAGCACATACTTACTTGTCGTTGTTGGTTTCTTCTACATCATTTTAGTAGCTTTCACAATAGATCCTAGTCAAAATAGAAATTTGATATTTTTGTCTTTTAGCTTTTCTAGGTTGTTTATTTTGTCATGTTATGAAACCAGCTCAAAAAAGATAGAAAAGATAGATCAACGCCTTAGAATTCAGCCTCTTCGAGGGGGAAACCTCCTTTACATTACATAAAT
>APFE030177711.1:17031-60896 GCA_000404065.3 Pinus taeda
GTACCACGTTTCATCAATTTTCACACTGGATACACTGAAGCACAACACATAATCTGAAAGGCCACGTTTCATCCAACTTTCATACTGGACCCAGTAACCACATTGAAGCTCATAATCAAACAACCTTCTGAATTACCCAAGCACTAGATCAATATATATATACAAGTGATTCATCAACCAGATCTAGTCAATCAGATCACATAAAGATGAGCTATTAAGAACCTGATCCATTTATCCATCAATATTTAATCAATCTCCTCTTAGACTGCTGTTACCAGAACATGATATCAGACATCAGACATTACTTCAAAACCCAGATCACAGCAATGATAGACATGTATAGCTAAATAGATCTCAAGAGGGGTATGCAGCTTCACCCATATAACAGTTGTGTATAAGTACGCACTGTATTCAATTACTTCCCTGCGTATGTGCGCACAGCGC
This sequence comes from Pinus taeda, assembly GCA_000404065.3. Taxonomy (NCBI): domain Eukaryota; kingdom Viridiplantae; phylum Streptophyta; class Pinopsida; order Pinales; family Pinaceae; genus Pinus; species Pinus taeda. The sequence continues at coordinate 17,476 of APFE030177711.1, forward strand.
CTCACTGTCTTCCTGCGTACGTGCGCTCTATGTCCAATCAACTGCTTACGCCCCTCCGCAACTGCAGTGCTTCTTCTCCTGCGTATCTACACACCTGCAACGCTTCTGTGCCTGCGTATCTCCGCACTTTTCTTTCGCTGGTCCTGCGTACCTCCGGGTATAGATAATTTCAAGACTTCAAGAGTAACCCAGACAGTCAGATCTACAGATCTGAACATGCACCGAATAAATCTCAATTCATCAGTAGATTTGCCTTATTTAGATCTAGACATCTCTCATAACCCATCACGAGAACTTCAGATCTAGCTTCTTAAGATATTCAACCCAAGCACACACTAAGCCAAATGATCTCCTCTTCTTTATATAGGCAAGCTCTTCCTTAAATCAAGGATCATGGGGCTTAATAATAATAATAAAATAAACAACACCACGGGCCAAAACCATGATAACACAATACCGTCGGCTAAATACCATGAGGAACCCCACGTGTGGGCGCTTTACTGCCTTGGAATGTGTGCACTGTGGGTACGCACCCCATGAACTGGATAACTGCGGGTATGTACGCACTTTATGTAACACTGGCCTACGTGTACGCATATTATGAAAGGTGTACCTACGTACCTCTTATTTTCTCCAATATTTGATAGCTGATCATCAATCTCTACTACTTTCCTATTGTACACAAGCTCTGCTACTGTCCTGTTGTATAGTGATTCATCACCTGAATAGGTTGCCATCAAGGACAACACTTTAGCCATAATGCCAACAATCTGGAATTAGATATAGAAGAAACATGAACAATCTGTTCAAGTGCAAGCTTAGAATAGAAGAGAAAATGGACATTGAACATATAATAGCAAAAGAAGCTTGTATTACTAATGAATGCAGATGAGAATCTTGAGTAGCAATGTCTCGTTAGTATCCAGAAGTTGAACCCTTGTTACATTTAGTTTCTAGCCTATTATAGGCCTTTTACAATTCTCCTGAGCTCTCAAAGGCTCAAAGTCTTAATCTATCCTCTCTATCCATTAACCGTTTGATTTCCTGAATATCCTAGCATGCCTCAGAGGTTTTCTCCTTCTGACAGAGGAATAAACAACTTCAGGTAGTTTGATGTGTTTTCTAGGAGCTCTCTCGTGCTAGAGATGCCCGAAAATGTTTGTTTTGATGAGCTGTACGGGGCTATTGATGCTCCATGATCATTTGTTGATATGGTTGTATCATGCTTTGTTGCGCTATGATGCTCCATGATTACTTTATTGGTTTGGGGTGAGCTATGAGTGCTGTGGCCCTTTCTATTACCCTTCCAGCCTATGTCCCTGTCTCTTGGTCTTTGTTAGGTAATGGAAAGGGTCTTCAAGCCTGTGTAATCCCTTAAACATTTATAAATATTGCTTTCCTATTTTTTACACAGAAAATGCTGCACACAGCAAAAGCCCGCCCATCTCTGCTTTTTCAAACTTGAAAAAGTCCTTAATCATGGCTTTCTATTCTATTAGGTCCACCCTTTGGGTGATATCACATCTCCACTATTGATCTGGGTGCTCTAGATCCAATAGTTGTGATCCATTTTGGGCAGCTCTTCTATACTGGAGTTAACCACCCAATGAGGGTGGTTTTCCCTCTCCTCTTCCTGGACACGTGGTAGCCACTATATGGCATTGGGCAAAGCCCGACCAAAACAATTTACCGCCCATGACCCGCCCAAAATCATGCATGTTTCAACACTACATCAAAACATTAAAAATCTTTAAAAAAATGGACTTTGGCAGACTTCAAAAATTATATTTTTCACTTCCTCGACCCTTTCAGGTCTGGGCTTCATCGCTATCGGTGCTTCACTATTCCCTTTGTATTTTGTTATATAATGAAATACATTAAAATTTATTTAAAAAAGGCCTCCCTATGGACTTCAAAATTTATGAAATATCATATATAATGCCATCGGGTCCAGTCATCAGGTTGCAACGGGCCATGGTTAGTGCTCCTTAATGTTTCTCCAATAGAGAACTGGCGATGTAACGTGGGCCGTTGATCTATGCACGGAATTGAAGGTCCACATTTAATCATGGATCATAATCAGTCATTCCACACTGCCTATGCCGATACCTTCGACGATGCGAGCCACTGATAGCGACCTGCCGATCCAATCATTGGCGATCATTGATCGATGATGTCTTGTGTTGAACCTTAAGTCCTCTGTGCTGGCTGATATGTGATTTGCCACTTAGATCTAGGCCGTTGATCGGCCAGATCTAACGGATGCTGTTCTTTTAGACTGTTGAGCCTACGATTTTGGTTTTTTCATGGTTTTAGGGTGTTTTTGCCTCTCGATAGTGTATTTTCGCCCTTCCAAGGGCTCTTGGCATGTGACTGTTGGGATTTTTAAATGATCTTTAAGCAATATTTTAAGACTTTGGTGGTGTTTTGGATCTATTTTTTGGGCCAAATGCTTCCAAGGCTAACAGGTGGTATGTGGAAGTCCCTGACTTGGTTGGATTTTTCATATGTTAATAAAAGCTCTTTTTCTTCTGTATTTCATGAGTAATAATACTTATTATTATGTGGTTTTGATGGATATTTTAACATGGTGTATATGTTGTTCATTTGTTGGTTATATTCTGGTTATATGATGTATGTCGACTATGGATCTTGATGTGTTTTGGTTTGTTGATGAATTTTTAATGAATGAATGAGCTAATAGATGTTATTGTAGATATTATGAGAGGGAATTAGACCTTCTTGACGATTCTCAGATATGTATCAGACCCCTATGTTTAAATATGCATTCATGACCTATAGATTACATGTTTGCCATGTGTTTGACAAAATTATTGTCATGGTTAGGCCTGGTTAGGTCAAGTATTTGATCAAGTTTTGTATGAATTGATTTGACTTGATGTCATTTATCATTCTGGAAAGTCTCACTAAGTTCTGGGTAGTGGTCTAGAGGCTGATCTAGCTTAAGCTCAGAATCGAGGACTACATGCTCTGAACTTGACATTTTAGGTTGTAACTGCATGAATGTATACTTGTGCATCTAGTTGGAGGCCTCCAACCACATGAAGAGCTTGTTGTGGTAGCTGTTGGGGACCCAGGTAAGCAAAGAGGGTGTCCAACTCAGGTTTTGGCCATCCAAAGTGGTTACTCAGTTGCTGAGTGACTTGTAGCCCCTATAAGATGTGATGAGATGTAAGTTTGTCTTCCATAGTTGACCCAACTTCCTTAAGGGGACCTAGGAGGTAAATTCATGTCTTAGTAGCTCCTCCTCTCATGTTTTTCCTTGGAAGGCCGGTGAAACTGGGCAGATATGGGAGGGGTGGTTACATTTGTGCTAATACATATAAATCTTGCTGAGACACAAATTCTTTGTACCATTATAGCTACATTATACTTCACTAAAGGACAATTTTCCATACCTATTTTTCTATGCATTCTCAGATGAGTCAACAACACTCTCATAATCACCACGTTAGTATTATCAGTAACTCTATCAAAGGTAAAAACTCTAATCATTTACTTGGATTGCTGATATTCAAGGTGACATGATTTTTTTTACATAGGTCGATGATGACCATCATATTAAAGTTTGGGGGGGGGGGTTTGACACGGGGGTGAATCGTACTAATTATAGTATGATACACTATCAACTTCTTGATTCAACATATTGTCAATTTAAATTTACATTTATTTATCCCGTTGTTGTTTCCTAATAAAATTTGGTTTGAATATTAACAATTTTCCCCAAATAATTCGAATTAACCTCCATTTATGTCATTAAATGACTAACATTATCCTAATTAAAAATGACCATAATTAACATTGCCAATGCCAATTAACTTGAGATTTCTCTCTCGACGAGCATATTCATGAAGGATTTTTTAACCCACAATAATCTTATTGAATAGTAAGTGTTTTTTTTGCAATGATTTATTTGAATAGTTAAGCTATTGGTGGAGCAATAGTTAGATATGAAACAAATTCAATTGAGGAATTGAAAAATCATCCAAGAGCCTACATAATATTTTAGAGTGCGGGATGGCTCAAACATTTTATAGATTGCAAGGGTTTTATGATCAAATTTCTCTTGAAATTTCATAGTACTTGAATGAATAGGGTTCAATGGTAAGAGGATGACAAATTTTTGTGATAGAAGAAGTTGTTGCTAGGGTAACAACCCTACCTTTGGAGGGAGCGTGCTGGTTTAGTAGAAAGGTTGTAGTTCCATCAACTAAAGCCACATTTTTATAGGAGGGGGAAGAAGTAAGGTATAAAGGGAAATGCACGAACATGACTTATCTTCCACATCCTTGGGAAGATGTGGCCTATTTAATCCAGAAATTCATAACTTGTGAAGGATGCTTTTGAGTTTTCCTCAATTACCATTTTCAGATGCTGGCACATATATAGAACATAAAAATTTTCAATATGCCTTATTACTTTTTAAAGCAACCACAACATATGGCTAACATTGTTTGTCATGAAAACATCTAGAGACCTATGTGACTAAACATAGTTTGATCAAGTTTGTTAGAATATATTTGATGGAATAGTAAGTATGAACATGGACGAGGTTGTTGTCTGGTGCAAGAGTACCAATTTAGGAGGAAGTGGAAGAAAGCAAACCTAAAGATAAAGAAGAAGGAGCTGAACCAAAAGAAGCGGGACCAAGAAAAAGAAGTGTCTCTCTAGTTGAAACACTTGTGAAAATTCTTCAGGAAGAAACACCTATGAAAACCTCTCTTGCTGATTCAAAGGTCATAGATTCCCATGCTGGGAAAGGAACATATGTTGTAACACCAATGGAGATTGATAATGGGAAATTTGAAAGATTTTATGGAGGATTACCTATAGAGGAAGAACAAGAGAAACCCCTGTGAAGAAAATTAAGGAAAAAAATATTAGAGAAACCTTTGGGTGGAAAATTTCTGAAAAAAGGGTTAAAATTACTATTCCATTGTTAGACAGTCCATCATCTAAAAATATTGTCTTTGTAGAAGAAATGAAGAAGTCAGAATAACATGACAATGAAAATAAAGAAGAAGAAATTGGGAAAACCAAGAAGATACTCCCCCATTTGGTAAGCTAAATCTAATCCTTTGTCTCAACAAAGTGATGTTCTGATAAAAGAGAATGAAGATTTAAAAGGTCAAATTGAAATGCTTAAAAATAAAAATCAATATAATAAATAATTAGGGTTAGAGACCCTGGTTGAGGCAGTGGAAATGACATACACACACTTTGAAACTAGTATAGATGAAAAACCCTCGTGTAGATGGTGTAGGGGGCTTCTTGAGGAAGTTGGAGTTTAGAAACCAACGACTACTTCAATTGGAATACAGGTTGAAATTTGAATGGATGATGTGTAACTCCTAGCTGCACCGCAAGAACCTATTAATGATACTGCTACTACATAAGAACCAATAGTTGAAATAGAGCAGTTGGAGGCAGATGAATTGTCTATGCCACAAGAACTTGTTGATACTATTGTTAGACAGTGACCAACAATTTAAACTGAGAAATTGGAGAAGGATGGATTGGATATGCCACAAGAACCTATTAACAATAATACCACTACACAAGAACTAGCAATTGAAATAGAGAATCTCAAAGAGGATGAGAGTGCTGATACACAAGAACCCACTGATGACACTACTATTATAAAAGAGCTAGTAGTCAAAGTAGTCCAACCAGAGGAAATAGGAGAGGAGCTGGAAAATCAAGAATATTTACAAGAATTTTCTTAATCCACCACTATAACAATAATGGAAACTATGACAATAACTGAGATAGCATATTCAACCTTTATGTTTGATGAGTTAAGTAAATGGAGGTGATTGGTGGTCTTACTGTAGGAGGAGGAAATCACTCTGAAATAACATAATAAATTTTTTCATGACATTAAGAAGGCCAGGGATGAGGACTTAATACTCTAGAGACTAAGAATAAAATAATATGAAGGAGAAAGGTAGAAGGAAAAAGTACAAATAAGGTAGTTGAGGGAGAAGGTTCAATTGTCACAAAAGGGTAAAGAACAAATGTATGATTTGGCATTGAGTCTATTGAGTTGTAGGAACCCCTATCCTTCTTACCCTTTGTTCTTATGGGATATTTTTTTTGTCAGGCCAGATAGTAACTCCATTAGGCAAAAAAACTGATTCAATTATTCCATCAGGTATGTTATTTTTATATACAAAAGGGTGTGATTGTTCAGTTCATCTCCCGATGAATGTTCACATTCCTAATTTAATTATTTACATGAATTCACCCAATCGTGAGGATTAGGTGTCAACGTTCCCCCCCTTAATCTGAAGGGATGTTGGTGAGTCCAAGCATCGTTCTGAATCTTTTAAGCTTTTCTCTTCCAAGTGCTTTGGTGAAGATATCTGCAATTTGCTCATTTGTGGAACAATGGAGATGGATTGTTTTGGCCTCAACATGATGTTGGATCAGATGATATTTAGTATTGATGTGCTTTGTTCGATCATGGAACTTTAGGTTCTTGGCCAACTTTATTGCAGAGGTGTTTTCAATCATGAGTGGAGTTGATTGTACTTGTTTTACCCGCAAATCTTCAAGACTTTTCCTGAGCCACACAATTTCTTTTGTTGCTTCAGCTCCTACCATGTATTCTGCTTCTGTTGTGGAATCTGTTGGAACTGATTGTTTGCGTGATCTCCAGGAGACATCTCCTGATCCAAGACTCATAGAATATCCTGAAGTAGATACCCCAGTTTCTTTGTCTCTATCGAAGTCTGAATCAGAGTATCCGATCAAACTGAAGTCATCCACCTATGTGTACTTGATTCCAAAGTCTTGAGTTCCCTTCAAGTACTTTAGAACTCTTTTTGTAGCAGACCAATGTCCCTCACAAGGCTTTTCCATAAATCTGGAGAGGATTCCAACAACAAATGAAATGTCTAGTCTGGTAGTAGTAAGGTAGTTGAGACTTCCTACAAGCTGTCCATACTTTGTTGCATCCTCAAACCTTCAATAGATGTGAGCTTTAAGTTTTGTTCCATTGGAGTAGTAAGAGGATTTCACTCTGTCATGCCAAATTTGTTTAACAAATCTCCAATGTATTTCTTTTGAGAAAGAAATATGGACTTTGGATGTTGGGCTATTCAATGCCAAGATAGTAATGAACAAGCCCAAATCAGTCATTTTCAAAAATTTTCCCCAATTTCCTTCTTTATGAGCAATGTAGCTTCATTGTTCCCTGTCATTAAAAGATCATCTACATATACCACAAGATATACAACTGTTTTTCCAACTTTCTTGACAAATAAAGTTGCATCATCAAGATCAAAATGATTGAAGTTGAGTTTGAGAAGATGCTCAGTTAGTTTTTCATACTAGACTCGCGGTGCTTGTTTGAGGCCATACAAGGACTTCACAAGTTTGCATACTTTATGTTCATGTCCTTTCATAGCAAATCCTTCAGGCTGGGACATAAAAACATTCTCTTTTAGATATCCATTCAAGAAAGCAGTATTTACATCCATTTGATGGACTTTCCAACCGTTCTAAGCTACTAGTGCAAAGAGTGTCCGGATGGTAGCCCATTTTGCTGTGGGGGAAAATGTTTCCTCATAGTCGACCCCTTCCTTCTGTGCAAAACCTTTTGCCACAAGCCTAGCTTTGTGCTTGTCAAGTGAGCCATCAGATTTGTACTTGTTCTTGTAGACCCACTTGCAGCCAATTGGTTTGGTTCCAAATGGAGGATCAACCAGCTTCTAAGTGTCGTTCTTTATGAGGGCATCATACTCCTTTTGCATTGCTTATTTCCATTCATCATGAGAAGCAGCTTCTTTAAAGGAAGTTGGTTCAAAATCTGTAGACAAGTTCAATTCACAATCATAAGAAACAACCATATCAACAGGTGAATTAGAGTCATCTACATCACATCCATTTTGTCGGTTTGCATTTCTGGTTCCTGTTTTTCCAATTTCATCAGGATGAACACTTTCAAGTGTCTTTGTCAGCCACTTTGGGGGACCTTTCTGAGATGGTCCAGGCTGCTCTGTTGATTGAGTTGGAGGTGAATCAAGATTGAGTCGGGAGTGAATCAAGATTGAGTCTCCCAATTCTATCAATTACATCACTTAAAGCATCATTCGTTGTTGGAGTTTTAGTCAGGGGAGAGTATTCTTCAGAAGAAGATTCCACATGTTGATCTAGTATAGGAATCCGCCCTTCAAGATGTGGAATCTGATTATCAAATTCTTGAAATGATTTCATTTTTGCGAATCTATCCAAGCGATCAAGTTTCCGCTCAACAACATTGTCATATTTGGATGATTCAAGAAAAAATACATCTCTAGATACAACAAACTTTTTATTTACTTCATCATAGAGGCAGTATGCTTTGGAGGTTTGAATACCCCAGGAAGTTACACTTACAACTTCTAGCACAAAGTTTGTTTCTATGTACCTTTGGTATCAAAGCATAACAGGTGGAACCAAAGATCCTGAGATGTTTTACCGAAGGAACATGTCCATACCATAATTCATAAGGAGTCTTGTTTCTTATAACATTAGATGGACATCTATTCTTTATAAATGCAGCACATAGAACAACATCAACCCAAAACATTATCTTTACATTTTTGAAGAAAAGCATAGATCGTACCATATTCAAGATTTTTCTATTCATTCTTTCAACTACACCATTTTGTTGGGGATTATAAGGCACAATTGTTTGATGTTTGATCCCATGTTGGCAAAGATAGTTTTCAAATTCATTTGATGTATATTCTTTCCCATATCAGTGCGAATAGACCCAATCTGAGATTGTGCATCATTTCAATCCATTTATGAAAATTCTTGAATGTTTGGAAAGCATCAGATTTGTTCTTCAATAAATAAACCAAACACATTCTAGTGTAGTCATCAATAAACATCATGATATATTTATTTCCATTTGTAGAAGAAATAGGCATTGGACCACATAAATCTGAATGAATGAGTTCAAGTTTCCTATGTGCTCTTGAATGTGAATCATGAAAAGACTGTTTGCTATGCTTTCCTAGAATGCAAGCATCACATTGCTTAAGTTTTTTAGGAATTGTAGGCAAACCAGCAACACCATTTTTCTTCAATAAGCGGAGACTGTCATAGTTCAAATGTCCAAATCTAGCATGCCATAATAAACTTGATGGAAGTGTATCTTATTCATGATGAGAATTGTATGAGAAATGTTGTGCATCAGCAGATGTTCCTTGCAGCTTGAGAAGCCTTTCTTCTTCTATTTCCCTCATGACAAATGAGTGGTCAGATGCTTTTCTTACCTCAAGCTTGCCATCAAACATATGAATGGAGTGACCTTGCTGGCAGATGTGGATCAAGGACATTAAGCTTCTCTTGAGCTTTGGGAGATATAGAACATGATCTAGAAGAAAGTCTGGAAGACCAGGCAGTTTAAACCTGATTGTGCCAAGCCCTGATGGCTTGATTTTTGATTGATCTGCAAAGTATACTACCCCATCAACATTGTCAGTGAAATCTTCAAAAAAATCTTTTCTATGAGACATGTGGCAGGTTTCCCCTAAATCAAGCAACCAATCATTTTTCCATGAAGCAAGTGAGGCATTAAACAAATATTCATTTACTCCAATGTTACATTGTGCCTCAACATAGTGAGCGGATTCAGGTGCTTTACCTTTGTCTGTATCATCAATTTTAACTTTCTGTTGGTTTCTTTTCTGCTCAATTTTGTCCCATGGTAGCTTGCATGTAGAGGCATCATGTGATCCATTTCTTTTGCAGCGAATATAGTGTAAATATTCCTTTTCTCCTTGAGAATGTCTGCCCCCCTGCCTTTGAAATATCTTCCTCTTCCTCTTCGTTCACCTCTTCCTCTTGTAGAATCTTGAGTATGATGATTTTCTTTATGAGCAAGGCACACAATCTCTTCAGAAGATTCAGGGGCTGTCTTCTTTCTGAAAGCTTTCTCTCTTTCAGCAAACTTTTTCACAAGAGAGTCAAAGGTTATATCTTTGAGATTTCCATTTGCTTGCCTTGAGAAAAGAAATAAGAGGAATATCAAATTCAATCTTAGTGGATTTGATATCATGCATTATAGACTTTACTTCAGATGCAAGAGCAAGAGGATCATTATTTTGCAGTTCAAGAGTGAAGAGTTTAATCATGATTTGGACGACTTCAAGTGCAGAATGTGAGTCATAGAGTTCTTTCAGCTTTTGTAAAGCTTCAAAGGTAGTTTAATATGATGAAATATGGCGACTCACCTCTTTATTTACAGATGTTTCAATTAATGCATAAGCTTTGCTGTTCTTGTTTTCCCAAATGACAAGCTCTTTGTCTGAGGTAGGTTGTACTGGGTCACTTTCTCCTTCTCCAACACACACTCCTTTCCACAACTCATTGAAGATGAGGGTGTGTTGTATCATTCAATACCAATCAGGATAGTTCTCCTTGCCAGTGAGAACTATCCCTACCATAGAGATGATTGAATGCATTCTGTAGAAAAATACTTCTACTGATAGAAAAAATACTTCTGGTGATATACAATAAAATTGTACTCAAAAGGGAAAAAAGAATTCAAAAACTTTATGCACTATGTTTTCTTTAAATCCCTCCAATGTTTATAAATAATTGGACCATTAACTCAATAGGAGCAGCATATTCAATAAAGCAGTGTTAATATTCCACAACACACGTTATTTCAACAAGCGCACAACAGTTCATATTCCATATATATGCCCCTTCAATGCATTGAATTGATTGAACATGAAATTTGAACATACCATTGGACAGCGTTAAAACACAAATGCATAGGCATAGGCATATACCATTCAACTCAGTTTAATATATACCAAAACGCATTCAACACCAAAACGCATTCAACACTAGACAGCGTTAAAACTCTTATACCACTGGACAACGTTAAAACCACTAGACAACGTTACCATACAACGTTACCAAGCATACCATTATACATCATTACCATACAATGCAGTTCAATGGACCATTCAAGATATACCACTCAACACATTCAATAATTCAACTTTGTGTTAAAATACCATTCAATGCATTCAATAATTCAAAACTCAAACAATGTGTCAAACAACAACAAGATAGTTTAATGCCATATATACGTTGGACCAATCAGCGTTAATACAATACAGGTACCCCCTTCCATTGTGCCAAGAGCGCTTCAAGCGTCTACGACAAAACCTGTTTCAGTGCCCGTCCAAAAAAATCTGTGTATTGAACATTGATACTATTCAATAAACCAAATGATTGATACCACTCCTCAGCATTGAAACTCAAACGCATAGGCATATACATAGATACAAATTTAGTTCAAACTCAAACGCATGGGAAATGCTACCATCCAATCATTAAATCAATAAAAACTCAAATGCATGGGTAGCGTTACGCATACCATTCAACAACGCATACCAGGAGCTGGTGGCGTATCTCTGTAGTGGCACCGTCAGGCCTCAGTATGGACATATGTGCAGTGTGGCAGAGGTAGGTTATTTCAGAACAGAAGGGAATAAAGCAAAGGCAGAGGCAGAGGCCAGGACAGAGGAGTTACAAGGAGTTACAAGGAGCATAATAGCTAAAACAAGGAGTTGGCTCTGATACCATGTCAGGTCAGGTAGTAACTCCACAAAATAAACAACTGATTCGTCTATTATTCCATAGGTAGGTAATTGTTATATAGAATAGGGAGTGATTGTTCAGTTCGTCTCCTGATGACTTTTCACATTCCTAATTTATTTATTTACATAAAATTCCCCAATCATGAAGATTAGGTGTCAACAGTTTCTAGCCATGCCTCTTCACATTCAACCGGTTGCTCACCCAAAAAATTATGCAGTTTTCATGACCAAGCTCTCTGTTGCCTGGTAGTCCACTCATCTCAAAAACTATGCAAAGGCGATCAATAGGCTGGCCTCCCAGCCTGAACACAATTTTTCCCGCCAGAAGCTCTCAGCAGCACACTGTTAGTTCCCTCTAGGAATTACACAGTTTTTCTACCAAGCTCTAGCAACTGATTGAAGATCCTCTTAGGAATTTTTTCAATTTTTGCTGACAGTTTCCCAGAAACAAGATTTTAGTTCCATCAAGGAATTCCATAGTTTTCGTTGCCAAACTCCCACTACCCTCTTGTTCTGGAAACTACGTATATTTTTCCTGCCCAACCTTCCTACAACCCAGACTATTCCCCTAAAAAACTACATTATTTTGTCCTCCAGCTGAGCCAGACCTCATAGACAACTAATGTCGATCTAGATTGCCCATATTGATCACACAATGACTCTTGCGTAGTTTTCATCAGTAGTGCTTGGAACCTCCATCCTGCCTCGCAACCTTGTTACCTCTCCCAGTCACCTGCATCTGAAATAATCATGTATCATGGTAGACTAGGAGGTTTTTAGTTTTTATGTCATCTCATCATGAGTGACTGTAGGAATGGAAACACAAACAAACATGGTGTGATGATGAATGGGATTAAAAAAGGGAGCACATGGAGAAGGACAGGTTCACTAACTGATGAATAAACTATGCATGCAAAGAGATTTGCTCGTGAACGGCAGATCATGCAAAGATATGTTTGCAGATGGACAAACGAGAAAACATGCAAGATGTGCTCATGGAAAAACAAACAAACAAACATGCACCTTTAATGATGAACCTACCAAGCCTTCCAACATACAATAAATGAGCAACATGCAAAAGAAACATCAAGCAAACGAACGAACATCGAAGACTCTGTGCACTTTGCCATGTGGAGGTGAAGCTCTGACACACCATGAGGACATCCATCACCCAACAATAATGTAGCTCGACATACTCACTATCCATAGCATGAATGTACCAACACTTTCATGTTGATTCATGTCATGAGTCATGTCATCCACATCTCTACTATGGGCCATCTTGTCTATCGATGTAATGTAACGTGTAATTCCAAGAGACCCACTTGTTGTACAAATAGTCATGAAAGTCAAACAGTCATGAGGGCAATCGAACAACCACAAGGGTATGTTTCATCCTTGGCTATAAATACCCTCTCATTTGTACATAAAAATGAGTTTTTCACCCCACCTCCTTGCACATAGCAAAGAGAGTCTATAATATTTTCTTTTAGGAGTAAGTAGTGGCTCCAATGCCGCACCCACGGGGTTGGTGATGTATGGTGTAACAATGTATCTTGGAACTTTCACTTAATTCATAAGCTTGCTAATAGGCCAACATGTTTTCACACATGTATTGTAACTATTGTAAGGCTAATCTTGAACACTTGTGATGTATGTTTCTTTAACTTGTGTTTCACACTTGAACTAATTTAGTTGTTGTAATTCATCATCTATTAATGAAAATGTGTATATGTTGTTAACACTATCTTGCCTGTGGTGGCTACCTTCCCAGACATCAGAAATACCTTTCACGTAATGTGTTGTAACAATAGTTGCACTCGTGCGAACTCATCCACTGAGTGTTGTACATGTTATCTTCCCTTGTGTGTTGTGACTGCCACATCTGTGTGGACTATTCCTTTGGAGGTTGTGCACATCATGGTGTGTTATGTGTTCCTAGCAGAGTTAGGACTTCCTCCCAACTAACTTGGGACTCATTCTCACCCTCTCCCTCTATAGTAAAAGAACCATTGATACAAGTAACACTTACAACAACTTGGCACATGAACCTCACTTCTGGAAGACAAAGCATACCACCCTCCTATGTCGATAAGTAAGAGTTGAGGCAAATCTTTAATATAATGGCAACCGGGCCATCATACTAGATGCGACTTCCACACCAAATGTTGTGAGGTCTAGTTGGTACTTCATACTGGGGTGATCCCCTAAATGTTGGTGGGTCCAACACTGTGAACATTTCTGGCGCTAGAAGGAGGCAAGCAAGTGGTATATGGTTGAACATCCTCTCACACTCATTCATCAATGATCTGGTCAAGGCAGTAACTCACACTCCCTCTCACCTACACATGACTCTACAGTTGGTTACTTCTTACCACTAAGGATTGAACACGAGATTCTATATCATCACGTTCGCTTCATCCGTCCCATCACTCTCTAGTTCACAAAAGCAGTCAAACTAATCCCATGCATAAAAAATCCTACATACACATCAAGAAAGCCAAAATCTAGTCTTATGGGATTTGTTGTATCATTAGTGGAAGAGGCAGTCCTTACCATACTTGAAGGTCTGGCAGAAGCTATTGAAGACATAAAGGAACCTCTATTCTTTTTGCAAGGAGAACAGGACACTCTTGTGATCTTGGGATCAGACTCTGGTATAGGAGGAGGAGGGGAAGGCAGTTGAGGAGGCAGAGGTGGAGACGAACCAATGGCCTCTGAGTTGGGACCATTAGATTTTGAAAGAAAGGAGGATGATGAAGAAGAAGAAGAGATGGCTGACCCAAATCAGGAATGGATGACTCAGGGACCATTGGCTCTCCTGGGTGTCTTGCACAATATGCTAAAGCTAGAAAATAGAATGAACATCAAGTTTAACCCTAATAACACAGTTAAGGCAGGAGCTCACTTGGACAACTTCTACCTATAGCTGTAGACCCTTTACATACAATATGATGATGTAGCATATATATTGTTTCCATGTACCTTGGATGGGCACACAGCGACATCACATCACAACCTTCTGTCAAACTCCATACAAAACTGGGGTGCATTCAAATGCATGTTCCTTGAAAAGTTTGTTGATGACAAGACCCCAACCATGCTACTCAAATAATTGGGAAGCCTAAAGGTGGAGGGAAAATAAAAAGAAAAATAATTCAATCAGGGGTTTACACCCATATTGAACAAGTTTACAGTGGACACTAAACCTCAATACTCCATCACTATTGATTACAACACGTCCGCATTGTCAATTAGCATTGCGTAGTTCATGAAGCAAGCTATGAAACCAACAATCTTGGAAAACTGTGAAGAGGCTATTGATCTAGAGGAAAATTATGTGCAATTAGAGTCATCAAGGATGACGAGCTAGCAAAGGACTCCAAATATGTGAACAGGAAGTCCCAAGCGATGGCGAGCAAGGGTAGAGACAAGGAAGTAACTGATACTGATACTGTCACTCGCCTGATCAACAACTTGACTACCGAGTGTCTGAGCTCAAACAATGGAAAATAGACTTATTTGCAAGTAGCCATCTACCCAAGGGGAAATAGGCAAGTAGCTCATCAAGCAGCAATTAATCCTCTCCAAAAATTGCACAGAGCTCTATGTTCTAAGCCGAATGGTGTGCAGATCCTAAAGAAGGTCACTGCTAGAACTCTTGTTCGGACTAGAAGCAAGTCACAAATTTTGTATTCAGTCATAGTTTTGACACAGAAAAACATATGTAGGAGTATAAGGAAAACACTGATGATGACGAAGAGGTTACGCATGATGAACCATTTCCCTTTGCATAACTCATGTTTTGCAACTGCCTCCTTGAAACAACATTGGGTTATTATCCCTCATTGCCAACTCAAACCCCACCAGACACACAGTTGGGACTCCTTCCTTTCCCAATTGATGGTAATGAAAGTTGTACATCACATTGTACCAATAGTAGCAGTAGTAGCAGCAAAAGTAGTAACAGTAGTACTATCACATCAAGCAGTCTGTGTACAAACGAGTTGTGGGCCATGTACTTTGATGGATCAAAGACACAGGATGACTCACGAGCCAGTTGTGTCTTGATTGACCCTTACAACAGGAAGCATCTTGTTCCAAGTCTCTTGGAGTTCGAGTACACGAACAATGTTGCTGAGTATGAAGCACTTGTGTTAGGCTTGCAGAAAGCCATGAGCCTTAATGTGGTCATGCTCAAAGTGGTAGGTGATTCAAAGATAGTGGTACGGCAGGTACGTATGCCATTCACTATTTGTCACCACATCTCAAAAGTTACCAGCAAGAGGTATGGTGACTAATCTCAACTTCCAAGAATTTAACATCACTGTTGTACCATGTATGTGTAATGTGACTGCCAATGCTCTGGCAAATGCAGCTTCAAGAATATCACCAGTTAGGGATAGATTTACTATTGAAATTTTGTACAAACCATCTATCCCAGATAACATAACTAATTTACGTGTGTTTAATGATGGTCAACAGATATTTCATTTCATGGCCAATGCTAATGTCTTCAAATATCCAGTGATAGATGTTGACGAGCATGAGCACTCTCTACAAGAAGACGTTGGTAACAAGAAAGACCACCTTACCACAAAAGCTGTGGCAACATTGGAAAATATTTATGACTTGCAAGAATGTTTTTAGGGGTCGAGGAACAGCAAGACCCATGGTTCCACAATGAGACACGAACTGATAAACTTAAGAATAGAACAAGATCTGATCATTGTCACTATTGGTACATGTTGCACATAGTAAGAGTGGCATGCCTTTGTCCTCTTACTCAAATAATATTGAGATGTGTTTGTGTGGATGTATGATGATCTGAAAACTTATGACACGCGGATCATCCAACACATCATCCCAATCAAATAATGGGTAAAGCCATATCAACAGAAGCTGAGGAAAGTAAATCTATCGCTTGAACCCCTAATACAGAAAGAGCTTACTAAGCTATTGGATGCATAGATCATATACAAAATCATCATTCCACATGGGTTTCAAATCTTGTTCCTTTACATAATAAGTCCCGGGAGATTTGCTTGTGTGCCGATTTCTAAAACATAAATTGTGCCTCAGAAAAAGAAAACTACCTTGTGCCATCTATGGACCACATTTTGGAAATAATATCTAGGGCACAAATGTTTTCTCTTCTTAATAGTTTCTCAGGATACAATCAAGGTCTAGTAGCAGAACCTAACAGACTTAAAACTAATTTTCGTACCAAGTAGGTTACATTTGCTTATAGAAGAATGCTATTTGGGCTTGTAAATGCAGGGGAAACATTTCAACGTGCCATGGACATCGTTTTTGACAGACTCATTGGACAAAGTGTAGTTGTATACTCGTATGATGTGACTGTGTTCTCAAGAAGACGAGATGATCACATACGCCATTTCAAGAAAATCTTTGAGTGATGTTAGAGATATGGGATTTCCTTGAATCCCAAAAAGAGAGTATTTAGAGTTTCTATGGGGAACCAATTAGCCTCATTGTCACCAAAATCGGAATCAAGGTGGATACATAACAAGTCTAGGATATTACACAGATCCCTCACCCAGCCAACAAGAAAGCCATGCAGTCCTTCTTGGGAAAGATAAACTCCCTTCGGATGTTCATCTCAGATAATGCACAGATAGTTAAGCACATGCAGAACATGATCAAGGAAGACACAGTCTACAGCTAGGGAAAGAGGGAAAAGTATTCATTCTCTTGGATCAAGTAGGCCATTGCAGAAGCACCTACACTCTACAACCCATAATTCAAAAAAGATTTCCTGCTATATACCTTTGCCTCTGATAATTCACTAGCTGTAATACTAACTCAGAAGTACCAAAAGAACGTCTCATCTCCTTCATGAGTGCAAGCATGCAAGGACCAAATCTTAACTACCTTTCCATTGATAAGAAACCATATGCAATGTGTAAGGCAGTGAAACACTTCAGGCCCTACTTGCTAAAGAACCACTTCATAGTCTTCATCCTTCACCCCATTGTCTACACATTGCTTGTACAACAAGAACTGGGTGAGTGACATGTGAACTAGATGACATGATTGCAAGAGTATGATCCTGAAATCCAGCCAGTTCACATGACCAAGGAAGTGAATGACCAGGAGGTCATGCACTTCCTCCAGTAGAACATCATCTCATGCTTCGGTGTTCCAGTATCACTTGTTTTTATAATGAAATATACTTTTCATATTTGAAACTCTATGATTTTGCATTACATAATGGTATTGTGCTAAAGTATTCGTCTAACTATTACCTGCAAGGAAATGGTCTTACATAATCCATGAATAAAAACCTCATCCGCATAATCAAGAAGATCATTTTCTTTGAGCAGCGCAATTGGAATACCGCCCTAACGAATGAATTGTGGGATGACCATATAACACCCAAGCCTTCTGTAAATACCTCATTGTACTTCTTCGTTTATGGAAAAGAAGCCATCCTTCCACCAAGTATCTACTTGCCTGCACTTCAGTTTTCTCGAGAATCCCAAGAAAAGCCTTGGCAGCAAGGATAATGTAGGATGGATTCTCTCCATAAGCTTCAAGAAGAAAGGTTGAAAGCAAAAGAAAAATTCAAACTCCACTAGATTCGTATCAAGAGATTGTTTGATAAGAAGTCTACAGGGAAAGCTAACTTTGGTGTTGGTGACTTAGTTTGGAAATGGGATAAGTCCCATGAAGACAAAGGCAAACATATGAAGTTCCAACCCCTGTGGATTGGTCCTTACACATTCCCCAAGAAGCTTGGCCCACACACGTATCACTTGCAATCACTTGATGGGAGGATTGGCAACCTTCTTGTTAATGACCAAGATCTAAAGTATTGTTTTCAGTAGGTCGGGCCATGCCACATGCTGTGTACATAGTCTGCTTGCTACTTTTTGTTCTCATCTTGTTTTCTTTGCTTACTATCTTTGTTTTTACTTTGTTTGTTGTTCTTACTATTTTTTTTACGTTTGTTTTGTTTTCTTGATATATTTCTAGTTTTGTTTCCGGAAATAAGTGTTTCCAACTACTACGTTCTGGCTTTTGAATAGAGTATGTGGCTGAAATTTCAAGGGACTTATGATAATGTAGCACTCAACCAGTCTTGTGTCCTTCTTCTTTGTGCTTGGTAATAACCTTTGTTCAACGAAGTCTTGATGGAAAATATGAACCATCTGCAAGGGAATTTTTGGTCCAAATATGAACCTATGTCCACTCTAGGAAGCCCCATGCCTGTACTCAGCCTTCTTCTTTGTGTGTTGAAGCTCATCCTACTAGTAGAAATGAAGAAGGGGAATATCCAAATGAGAAAACCTATGTGAGATGTCTTACATGCTTCTCCAAAGGAACAATGATCCAGGTGGATGTGGTGGCCACCCACCTATCCCATTTGGACCCCCGCAACTGTCTCTTTCAGTTTTTCAGTTTCCGTAATTGTAGCACAATTTACTATTTTTAGCAGTTTTTCCGGGTCCTGAACTTCCGGAGCCGTTTTGAGGCCCTAAACGGCGTTTTTTGGGAAATCTACCGCCAACAATTTTTTGTGACTAAAAGTCGTCTTTTTCGTCGTAGTCCTCGGAGAGATCTTTCCAACGGGCTATCATACGCGTCAAACGGAGATCGTATGCCAAAGTTACGACCCCGGAAAATTGATGTACCAATTTACCCAAAACGGGGCCCACAATTTGGCATACGATCTCCGTTTGACGCGTATGATAGCCCGTTGGAAAGATCTCTTCGAGGACTACGACGGAAAAGACGATTTTTAGTCACGAAAAATCGCTGGCGGTAGATTTCCCAAAAAACGTCGTATAGGGCCTCAAAACGGCTCCGGAAGTTCAGGACCCGGAAAAACTGCTAAAAATAGTAAATTGTGCTACAATTACGGAAACTGAAAAACTGAAAGAGACAGTTGCGGGGGTCCAAATGGGATAGGTGGGTGGCCACCACATCCACCTGGATCAAACAACCTCTTATGCTCTAAATAAGTCAGGATCCATCTTCCACCAAAAAAATAAATAAATGCCCATTCACAATCCTCTTCAAAAATACAAAGGTGAAAGAAGAGAAAGGCTTCCTCCACAGAAAGGTGAAGCATGCAACTCCACTGAGTTACTCACCTAGCTTGCTGGAAGTGGAGAAATGCATGTGTTCCTGCGTGACTCTGTTGGAGTATTGTCTAGGCCTACTAGCAGTAGAGAAACACCAAAGATGTATACTTATACTCTGAAAATCTTTAACTAGAGAGCTAAACTAGCCTTCCTAAATTCGAAACACTGTGATCAAGTTCAACTTTTGATTGTGTTTGACTAAGTTAACAAAGAGTGAACCATCTATGTCTATCACATAAGTGGGGAATCCAAAGTAACCCGCAAAGTGATTCAAGGCTCCACAAAATACTAAGTCCCTTTTCTAGTAATGAACCAAAACAGAGAAGTTGAAGTTCCACTAGTGTGTCGCCAAGTGTTGTAGCACTACAACCACCCTACAAAATTTTGGCCTGCACCCAATTTCGGAGCCTCCCTTAAGAGTTTCATTCGATGACTGCACACACTCGGGTTCACTCTGTGAGCTTGTGTGAGTCTTCGAATTCACCCTTTTTGTTCATTTCACTCAAGTTTTTCATTTTGATGTTAAAGTCATGCTTGCAACCATGTTGTGGTCATGCTAAAGGTCTTCACTTCGTGTGTACACATTGTGTTCGCTATTGAAGCATTTTTCACACTCACAAACAGAGACATTCATTTTCACACAAGCGTCATCACGGTCAACCAAAGATCATTCACAAGTGTCGCACTTGTGGCTTGATCTATCAGTCAATCATGTTGAACATGTGTGTTTGGATGGTTTGAGTCATCTTGTCATCGAGTCATGTAAGTGTGTGTTTGCATGATCACCTATGCATCTTTCACTCACTCACACACTTAGCCATTTTGCTGAAGTTTTGATGGCCGAACTCCCCTCTCACATCCAGACCTTCACCCCACCATTGACTCAATCGTCTCTCACCCAGAAAATCCCAGAAGCACCAAGAAAGTTACTTCGAGTTGTGCTGTCGATAAGCAAATCAATCAGCCTTCATGCTGGTCAAGCAGAGAGTTTTACCCCGCAGCCACCCAGGACTGGCTCCCCTAAAAAATTGTGTTGAGGCTCTAGACCTTCCCCACTCCATTGATTGAGAAAATTGTGTAGATAGGTCAGACAGACACCTAGTGCCCATCCCTGTCTCCCTAAAAAAGTAGCATCGTGTTTCTAGCCAGGCCTCCCGATAGTTGACTCGCTGCTCACTTGGAAAATTTTGTAGTTTTCAAAAGAAAGCTTTGCACTGCCTAGCAGTCCGCTTATCTCGAAAACTACACATAGGTGATTAGCAACCCAACCTTTTAGCCTTAGTGTAGTTTTCCTCGCCAGCAACTTGTGGCAGTCGATTGTCAGTTCCCTCTAGGAATTACGCAATTTATGCTGCCAAGCTCTAGCATCTAACTGCCAGTTCCTCTCAGGAATTACACAGTTTTTGCTACTAGTGTCCTGACAGCTAGCTTCTAGTTCCCTCCAGGAATTCTGTAGTTTTGGATGCAAAGCTCCCACTACCCACTCATTGCAAAAACTACACATATTTTTTTTGCCCAGTGTTCATGTAGCTCAGACTGTTCCCCTAGAAAAATACACAATTTTGTCCTCCATATGAGTAAGACCTCACAGATAGTCACTATTGATCTAGATTTCCCATCTCCATCAACTAGTGACTCTTGTGCAATTTTCATCAACAGTGCTTGGAGCCTCCATCCTGCGTCGCAACCTTGTTGCCTCTCTCGGTCACCTACATATGAGATAATCATGTATCATGTTATACTAGGAAGTTTTTGGATTTGATGTCATCTCGTCATGAGTGACTGAAGGAACACGTACAAAACCAAACATGGCATGACGCCAAATGGGATGAATGAAGGGAGAACATGTAGAAGGACATGTTCACTAACAGACGAATATACCATGCCTGCAAAGAGATGTGCTCTCAAACAGATCATCATCGAAGGATATGTTGGCAGATGGATGGATGAGCAAACATGCAATATGTTTTCACGGACAGACGAACAAACAAACATGCACCTTTCACAAATAGAGGAGCCTACCAAGCCTTCCAACATACAAGAAATGAGAAACGTGCAAAAGAAACATCAAGTGAACGAATGACCATCAAATACTCTACCCACTTTTCCACATGGAGGTGAAGCTATGACACACCATGAGGACATCCATCACCCAACATCACTGCAACTTGACATGCACACCTGTAGTAGCAGGAATGTACCACCACTATCATGTTGAGCCACGTCATGAGTCATGTCATCCACATCTCTACTGTGGGCCATGATGTTTATTGATGTAATGTAACATGGAAGTACAAGAGACCCACTTGTTGTAGAAAGAGTCATGTAAATTAGAAGATTCATGGAAGTCAAACAGTCATGAGGATAGTCAAACAACCACAAGGGTAAGTTTCACCCTTGGTTAAAAATACCGCCTAATCTGTACATGCAAATGAATTTTTCTCCTCAGCTCCTCCCACATAGCCAAGAGAGTTTGTAATCTTTTCTTTGAGGAGAAAGTAGTGGCTCCAACGCCCCACCCACGTGGTTATTGATGTATGGTGTAACAATGTGTCTTGGAACTTCTACTTAATTCAAAAGCCTACTCATAGGCTAGCACATTTTCACACATGTATTGTAACTGTTATTAGACTAATATTGAACACTTGTGATGCATGTTGCTTTAACCTGTGTTTCACATTTGAACTAATTCACTTGCTATAATATATCATCTATTCATGAAAATTTGTTGTATATGTTGTTAACGGTGTCTCACCTGTGGTGACTACCTTCTTGGACATCAGACAAACCTTTCAAATAAAACTTGTTGTAACAACCATTGCACTCCTATAGGCTCATCCACTGAGTGTTGTACGTGTTATCTTCCTTTGTGTGTTGTGAATGCCACATCCATGTTGATTTTTCCTCCGAAAGCTGTGCACATCTTGTTGTGTTGTCTGTTCCTAGCGGAGTTGGGACTTACTCCCAATTGACTTAGGACTTAATATCACCCTCTCCCTTTATAGTGAAAGAACCATTAACTCAACTAACACTTAAAATCCCCAGGCACATGAACCTCACTTCTCGAAGAAAAATCAAACCACTCTCTTGTGCTGACAGACAAGAGTTGAAGCAAATATTTAAGATAATGGCAATCGCACCATCATACCAGATGAGACTCCCACACCAAATAGTGTGAGGTCTAGTTGGGACTTCATACCAGGGTGATCCCTTGAATGTTTGTGTGTCTAGCACTGTCATCAAGTGGGGAACCGTGTGTTTAACCTTGTTGTTGTATTACTATTCATCTTTCAGTATCATTTGCAGTTCTTACTTTATTTCTCACCAACATTGACATCATAAAACATTCTTTTAAACTAGCACATTGTAACACACATTTTACACACACTCACACCTTAAGCGAATGAGAACTTGGTTAGCACTACCAAGCCAAGACTTTTAAACATTCCACAGGAATAACTTAAAAACATAACTAGATTTAATCCCACTTGGTTAATAAGGAAAAATAATATGTTAGTTAAGTTGGGATCAATGGGATAGGCTTCCAATAACACCCATCGGCCATTTACATTGAGACATAGAAGGTTCCATTTTTGAGAGCTTGAAAATCCTACACAATCCCATGGTTAAAATTGAAGCATGTTAGGAACCCATTTGAGATAGGGTTAGGATTAGGTCACAGTGCAAGCAGTTAGTTTTGAGGCTTCCCAACTTGTTGCCAGAGAATCCCATGCAAGTGACTGACTACCGAGAAGCCAAAGATTCATGTACCCCCATGGGACAGAGGTAAGTTAGTGGCTAGTCTTAGTGAAATACCATATAAGGGTGGTTGTGGGAAATAAACCATTCCTCTACCCTACCTTCCTCTCAACTGCTATGCTTGCGGGGATGAGATTTCACAAGTAAGAATTCAATTGGAAGGCCATCTCAATCAATAGAACTAGGACTTGTTTGAGGAGTAGACAACCTTTAGGCTAGAGGTTGTTTTTATTTTATAGGATGTGCTTTCCTAAATTAGAGTAGAAAATCATTGGAGTTAGTTTGCACCTTTCACCACTACACAAGGTGTTTACTTTGTCTTTGTTAGTTTATTTATTCATCTTTACCTTGTAGCCTTCATATATTCATTTTGCCTCGACACTATTCTGCCCCCAAGGCATTTTTTTATAGAAACTCCATGGCCTTTGCCCCCCAGTTTCCATTAGGACATCCTTTAACTCCTAATTGACAGATTAGGTTCCCTCCACCTAGTCCACACACAAACTCTAATTCCTTTCATTCATTCGCATTCATCTTAAGATTTTGAATCCTCTAAACACCATGTTGCTATGATATCAGGCGTTAATACGATAGGTGGAAACCCGGGTGGTAGCACTGGTCCTAACTAGGGTAACCTTGAAGGAGGAAATATTGGATCCTTTTGAGGTATGGCTACTATTCAACCCTTACTCCCCTACATGGTTGGTTTGATTATCCTTGACTTGAACTAGTTTATTAACTAACCTCTTCACCATGACTATAGTTGACCACTTATGCTAACCAAAATTCCCTCGGATATCCCATAATTTCAAGGGAGTCTCAAATAGGATCCCACCAACCATATTCGCACATTCCATATGTGGTTTTCTTCCAATTCTATCACAGAGTACTCTATTCATCTATGCCTTTTCTAATGCAATCTAACTAGATCTGATGCAAAATGGTATGTAGACTAGCCACATGTCTCTCATTCCACATTTTCAACCATAGCCAACACCTTTATATCATACCTTTAATAGCCTCTTTTCTATAACACTGTTACTAAACTCTTGACTGCTTTCCATCAAGCTTTTGCCACATGCCTTTCTGATTATGTACAAGAATGATGTAGAAGGAAAAACCTATGTAAATATCTCGAGTTTGAGGAGAGTTTCTACATGGAATGGATTTTGTGAACTCTCTTAGCCACCATTACTAAATTTGTCACTTCACATTTCCCTCAAAGGGAGGAAGAAGATATCCCTATAGGTTTGAAATATGACCTAATATATATCCAATTAGGTTATTTTTATACCATTCTCCCCGATCTTCCAAAGAGTTGTGATTCTTTTGCACCAGGGGAATCTCATGTTGTCAATGGTTTCTTCCATACCTTGTCCTCAACCATTACCATATTCTCAACCTTGTGTGAGTTATTTTCAACCATAGGGGGCTACCAATTCGACATACGCATATCCTCTTGTTGATCCTTCATGCGTACACTCTTACCAAGGTATGATTATGTCATAAGAATTTCACCATCCACATTAGATGATGTTAGGTCTATTTGTTACTCAATATTGTTAGCAAAACATTTCTATGAACCCTTATTACCCATTTGCATTGGCTAGTTCTCCATCCCGAAGAGCACCAACACCTCAAACTCCTAGCCTTAACCACCTTTTCCACCACAACCATAACCTCCTCAAATCCAATTCTATGCAAAAAATGTTACCACTCCCCCCAATCACAATAAAGGGAACAAGGTGAAAGGTAACGAAAATCATCGGTCTTAGGGAAGCCAAGGGAACCAAGGTTGACAACAAAATCCTAATAAGGGTACAACCAGTCCACCCCTACAACCCAAAAACATGGCAAAAAACCCAAGTAAAGAAAGGCTCTTAGGACCAATAAACCTTATGCTTGTTGTAGTACTTATGCCAATTACACTCATGAGTATCGCCTTCTCCCTAAAATTCTCAAAGCATGGGGAGACTAGGAAGTTTCCTCTAGAGGGAAGCACCCTATTGCTCCATTTGTTATTTCTTCCATGTAGCCATCAATTATTACCAACCCATTCCCTCACCAAAGCTATGTGGCCTCCCAAGCTGGCCAGAATCCTCCACCTCCTCCTCCTTCATAGCTTGGGAATGACTCACATAAATATATCATGATGAATTATGATCAATGAAAAATTTAAACTTAGTTGCACCAGTATGACAAACCTCCTGAAAATTTAGTGACCAATTCTTAACCTAATGTTTCGACTGAGCTTCTTTCGTTACCAAATGTTACCTTATAGATCCCTCCACCTAAGGCAGGTGTTCACCCAAACATCACCAAAATGTTTTTATGTCAAAACTGTGCAAATTCTCATGTCACCGATAATTACGGTATAGTAGATGACTTAGCATAGCCTTCAATGTCAACACTTGAAGTACTATAGACATGCCCATTACAATGAAAAGTTATGCTATATGCAAAGGGAATTATGGATGCTTCACATGATCGTATGATCATTTTTTATGTTGACACTATAGATCATTGCCATCTTACTCCCTTTTTTTCTCTCTATATACTTTTCTCTATTAACAACACCATTTTCTAGTCATATATCATTGATGAATACACATACACTTATGTGATAGTTAATATTGTCTAGAAACAAATTGGGTCTCCTGGCCTTTCACCATATACCATTACTCTTCATGGATATTATGTTCACCCCTTGGTCTCTACCATAATTGTCTCATTTCACTTGTTGGAAAAAAAATCATGGTTGATGTTGAAATCATCGATGCCCCTCCCAACTATAACCTATTTCTTGGTCATAGTTTCATGTATGCCATGAAAGTGGTCACATATTATATCTTTAGCACCATGATATTTTCTCATAACAATAATACCATCACCATTAATGAATTAGCATCCTACAATCCTTAATCCCACAACTCTCTTTTGAATATCATATCTTCAATGGTGGGTAGCAATTACATGTCTTCTTTTAGTAAGATCTCCCCTAGTGTCTATAGGGATTCCACATTTCTTGGGTCATATTATGGCCCAACACCTATTCGCACTTAGCATAGCTCTTCTAATGCTTGCATGCTTCAATAGCTAGGGGATTCCAAAATATATTCTAGTACATCTTCCCAATAGCGATCTCCTCAGGGACCTACTACTCCAGACCTAGTCAGTCCCTTAGGAGGTTTTCCTCCTAGTCACCATCCATTTCATTAAATACCTTTCTCATTTCCACCACCATGAATCTTTTCCACTCCTATGATGTTTATGTTGAGTCTTCCTAACATGACTTTAGTGATCTGATTTTGGTGTATCAATCATGATGCAAACACCCCTCCAAACCAGCTCAAAGCTTATGTGGATTTGAATCCAATGAAAATGGTTTCTACCACCCCTACCTTTTCTTTTGTTCTGAAACAACGTCAGTAGGACTTCCTCCTACTGTGAAAGAATCTTACGACGATGGAAAATCCTCAAAAAATGGTGGAAAAGACAAGGAAACCCAAGAAACAACCACTTATACTAAAACACCTAAGTCTACCCCTACATGCACTTTGTGCGATGTTCATGGTCATGCCACTAAAAATTTCCCCTATGTTCCCCATATAAGGAGCTTGCTCATAGATTCAGGGAAGCAACCAAATATTTGTGTTCCTGAAGTGTAAGTCACCTTACCTGAGTCCATGAAGAAAACTAATTATTTATGCATGAATAACCCCTGTGATTTAATTGATATGTACAAACATTATTCTCATACTTTTCCTCATCTCGACATATTCCATGTTAGCCTCAATGTTGTTCATGAACTAGGCACTTATCATAATAACCCTTCTTCTTTTCTACCCGCAGCCTCTTGCACCACTTCCTTTGTAGGGTAGGAGGATACTCAAATGACCATAGTGATTCCTCGTCCAAATGTTAAAATGATAGAAAAATATGTATCAATTCTCTACGTATCATCATAGAAGGGATCAACTTATTTAGACTTCTTGGGATATTATAAATGTGTTTCTTTATATTCGTGATCTTAAGACACTTTGATCTCAACATCAGTGGATTTTGCATCCACTTGTCTTATGTCTCCTCTTACAGATGTTTTGTATGTGAATAGTGTCTCCCATGATGATGATTGGTTCAATAAACCCTTGCTTCAAACCCAAAAAATTGAACCACATCCACCTTGTGGTCGCCACATTTACACTCAATGTTTGGGTAATGGGGCATCCATTCTTGAGGTTCTAGAAGAAGAAATTCTCCCTGACCATCCTATTGGATTTAGTAGTGTTGATTCTAGTCCCATCATTCTTCCCCATGTTGAAGAACATCTAAAATCTCATATCATTGCATATAAACTTGGGGATGATCGACATAATCATTCTAACATCTTACCTCAAAAACCTTGACCCTTAGATGTTGTTTTCCAACCATTTTTTCATCTAGGTGATCATCAATTCATTATATTTGAAGCCACTTGTTGGTATGGTGACACCATGTATGCGAACCCATAAATTTAACCCTTTTAACTCATATATGCAATACCTAGTGATATTGAAATTGCACCATTTCCTTTATCCTAGCATATCCATTCCATTATTCCCATCAGAATACAATCGTAATAACAAATGGTGACACCACAAACACATGAGTAATGTTATTATGTATCAAAATATCCATAATAATGTTTAGATTCCTCTATTGTAAATACATCTGGTATGTCGATAGCATGCTATAACCCTACATACAAAACTAGGTGCCACATATGCCCCTATATCTAATCACTATCCTCTGGAAGATATTGAGCTAGTGGGGCCACTCCGCTAGCTCATAGGTCCCTAACAACTTTACTAGCCATCATTGTGTGCCTCAGAATAGCTCGCCAACTAAAGGGGAGATTCAGACACGCATCTCTATAATGATCTTCTAACTCATTCCACCTAAACTATATCATGTTTCTCAGTTCTATGCTGATGCCACAGTTGATGTCATCCATGAAATCATAACTCTCTAGCCTTTGTTGAGATGTCAATCAACCTGGATCTACAGCCCCACATGGTATAGGTCACCCAGTATATCCTATTCGTCTCACCGGTGCTATATCTACATGTCATACATTTGAATATCAGTACCATATACATGTATTTTTGAATCTATGACTACAAATAATATATATCCTATATCACTTTCTACGATATCCCCATGCTTGTCGTGGTGGATGTGGTAGCTCAGGGTCCTCTTGGATGTTTGTACTAGAGTATGGATAATCATATATGGAGACAAAGATTTGACCCCAATGGGTGAAGAACTTTGGTCAAAACACTCGTTTGGCTCCCCCTATACTTCTTCTCAGAATACCTATCCCCAATGTTGCATCATAGGATTTTGTGCATCCCCATCATCGACTTGTACATGTGCTCTTCTCAAAGAATAATCAACACAATACTATTCCAAATGAATAGTTCTAATTCGTATCTCACCTGAATAGACTCCATTTCCACTTCAATTCCATTAATAACATCTGGTCCCACCCATAATAGGTCCCTAAGATAACTTTCCATTAAAATCATATTCCCTCTAGTGACTTGGTGGAAAGCATGGATATCTAATATATTTACCACTATTGTAGTTGTAACATGTGTCTCCAATAGTTCGAAATGTTATATCTAGATACACAAATCCTTTATTCAAGTACCTTGGACATAATGATTCTCCACAAACTACTCCACATTCATCCCTCATGGCATCACCAGATGTATCTCACCCACCACCCCCAATTGTGATAATCCCATCAAAACGTAAATGTCCCAGATGGTTATTTCAATCTTTGAACATTGTATCACAAATGCCTCTCAGTATACATCCCAATTTCCCATTATCCACGATAATACTCACTCAGCAGCCCTCATCAATGGGCTCTCAAAAGACTTAAGTAACCCATACTACGCAAGACCCCCTATAACTACTTACTTCCTCTCAACATGAGAGGAAAGATCATCAAAATTTTTCATAATTTTTTGCCATACCTACACACTATCATCATAATTTTTCAATTCCAAAGCACTCAAACACATTTCTAGACCTAAGGTTCAACTTTAAGGATCCCACCATCTTCCTCCCCGCACTAGTCCCCCACAAAGTTTATCCTAAAAACCTGTGTTGAAACATATATTTTTGCCTCTTTCCCATGTTGGATAGAACAAAAAATGGATAAATAGTTATTCTACGACCATGAAAAAAGCCAAGGGTTTCCCTAAGCCAAATAAAACCCTCATCTAGAAATTCAATCCATAGAAACTAATTACTATGGTTAGGTCACCAACCTAAAAGTCGCAGATCAAAAATACAATGGTCAATTTGTGTACTATGAACTCACAAATATTTAGGGCTCTCTCCCTCTCTCCAAATTATCCAATGACAAAGTGCAAAAATTATTTTGAATTGTGTGCATGAAGCCTTTTATAGGAAAAACCCTAATTTTTCCCTTGGCCATTACGAGAAAATTGTAGATTGATTTAATAAGCTTTATGCACCATTGGAAGGTTCTCACCAAGCTCTATAATGGGCCTCTATTCATTTTCGCTAATTTGAAAATTTGTGAGGAATCCTTTTTTTCCACGATGTGTCACTTTGTCACCTTTTCAAATCGAACCTCTTCATATCAATCACTTCTACTCTGGAGCCAATTTTCTTTGCACTTATTCACATACATGTCGATTTGCTTAATGAGTAACCACTATTCACTCATGTGTTGTATGGCCCCCCTTGAACATTTCCCATTTGGAAACATTATTGCATCACCCTTATTTAGACCATTAGAGATGTGTCACCCTTATATTTCATGTAGTCTATTTAACATCCCATTGGATCTTGTCACAATATATTATCCCTTTATGTATCGAATTCATCCTATTTCTGTCATATTTAGCCTCCATCTATCATCACATGTCATTGAAAACCAGCCATCTGAGTAATGGACCATCCCCTCTCAAACTGTGTTAGTCTTTTCCAAGTTAGCATTTCATATTATGCTCTAAGAAGGGAATTATTGTGTCCACCCTTCCCCTTATTTCCACATCATCATCATTGCTTTCCATCTCTATCAGTCACATTACTTTGATCCTCATGAATTTGTTGAGCCTTCTTGTTACCTCAATCCTAGCAGGCCCTTGCCTACTGACTACAATACATTTATTCCAAGCGAGTGGTATAGTGGATGGAATAAGTTGGTTCTAGCCTTCATCGGCGTCATATGCCTCAGATCAAGTAAAGGGAATCAAAATTGACTTGCTTGTTTCTCACACACTCAAGTCGAAATCATATAATGTGATTCAAAATCATACACTTGATGGTCTAGTGATTCAGGAGATTGTCCCAACAATCACCATGTGTGTGTGAGATGTTTAGAGTCATGATACCAATCTCATATTGAATCTCATATATCAAGCCATTAAGGTACCTGCAAACCTTTTCAACATCCTCTTCAATGTTTCTATCATTGATATATAATTTATAAAACTCTTTAGTATATTCTTTCACTATCCTAGACCTCTGTCTACGGCTTTGACACTATCTGAATATATTTAGTTGGTCATTCCCAAGTAGGAACTTGTTCTTAATTTCTTCCACAATTTTTTCCCAATATTTTATATTATGGTTTCATTTCATTTTGTTATCAATGTGCACTTTATCCCACCACAAGGTTGTGCATCCCTTTAGCCTTGTACAATCAAAATTGACTTTCTTTTGCTCATCTACTTCTCCATAATCGAAATACTTACCCATGGCATTTATCTAATCCATTAACACGTTAACATTCAAATTACATTCATATGTAGGTACTTCCATCCTCAGCATAACACCCAATTTGGATATTCTTCTCTGTATTTCTTCTTCTATTGATTCTCCTACTTCTTCTTTTTTCTTGGAGGTTCTTCCTGAGCTTGACAAGCACCTTCGAAGTTGTCTCCTCAACTTTGGGAGTTTCCATTTTCACAAAACCCTCTTGAATGCACCCCATTTCCTTATCTAAGGTTGCATATGCTGTAGGAATTCTTCTACTCTTATTTCTCCTTCCACCTACTCTTTTATTCCTTTCTACCATGTCTAAGAGAAATTGTTCTCTCATACCAATTGATGTGGTTCCATTGTGGTATTTTTCATTTCCACCTATTTTCTTCTTGGTTTCATTATGTTATTGACCTTTAGATCTATACTCCGCATGACTTGGTGCTTCTTGGGAGGTGGTTGTTGAAAAATATTTACCATTGACTATTAGCAAAGTTCCACAATTCCTAAGATCCAGAGGTCAAAAAATATATGGTGATTTTCATAAAAAATTCACATTTGTTTGTATTCATAACTGATGGGATAGCTTACCACTTGCTACTCAGTGCTCACCACAAGTCTCATTGCTTTACTAGTGGGCAATGGTGGTAAACGTAACTAGAAAAACTATTTTCTTCTACCCAGATGTCTGTATAAATGATCACCCATGTTAACAATTGACTTCCATTCTTCAGCATTGATCACAGGAATGGTAGATCAATGGCCCAATATGATCTTTGGGTCCCTCCAAGTCTATCATGTCTTAGCAAGAGAAGGCACTCCGATATTATAATTTTCACTATGGGACCCTCATTCATAGGACATCAATTTCGAATGGTAAGAATGTGACATGTTATCAATTTATGATCATGATTTAGCCCATGGTTCCCTTGGTATATAGTGGATTAACAAAGAGGGCTAAGGTAGAAACTAGAATCCACTTTGAGAAAAACCACTATGATTTTGTCTCCACTCTAATCGATCAAATTCTCTACGAACTAGAGAACCTTTAGTGTTCTAGATAGCTTCTTATTCACCTAGATATCCTTCCTCACATATATGACTATTTCATGTCCTAGTGTGGGACCTGCGTTACATGTATTATCCTCAAAAAAATCTATTCTACATGTCTAAGGATGTAGCCTTACATGTTCCTTGTGTTAGTTTATGTAGCATTGGATGTGTTCTAGACATGCAATTTGGTCGAGAGGCTAGGATACATGAGATCGTCAAAACCCATAAAAATTTTCTGGAAACTATACCTAGAGATGACATAATCAAATATTTAACCAATTTTTTAATGTTGCCTAAGTCTAAACTTAGGAAAAACTGGTCAATTAATCAAAATTGATTACGTCAACGTGAGAATTCTCTAGAAACTCACACGGATCAAGCTAGAAATGATTTGAGCCATCGATTAAGATTTTATCGTGGTTTCTATATTCCCAACATAACGATATAAGAAAGGATCGATGTGATGATGGAGAATACACTAGAGTCACTTAAAGAATTCAGTTTCTAGAGTAGCAGTAGTCAGTTGCTAGAAATTTCAAGCTTCAGTGAGGAACTAGAGATAATGAGGGGTAAGGACAATGAGGCTCGAGGAACATTTCTAGATGGAGTGAGTGAACTTTTAGAGAGCTAGAAGAGCTATAGTGAGGATACTGCATTGACAATGCAGTAGCCTCTAAATGTAGTTTGATTTGCAGATTCAAGAAGTCATTTCAGTGTTTCGATGGCAAAAGAATGAGGCTGGGAAAAGCGTTTCTACAGTTAGTGGGAAAGAAAAAAAGAAACTCATATTGAAATCCAAGTTGTGAAAATTAGAAATTTCTACGTAGATCCCACACAGAGGGTGATGCAAGGCAATTCGTAGAGAGTTTTAGAGGCTCGTCTTCAGTGTCAAGTTTTCTTGTGGGGTGAGGAAACTCCTCACTAGAATTTTTCCAGTATTTTTCTCTGTACAATTGCCAAATTCATAATCCAAATTATTGTATTCATATTTCACTATTGTTTAATAATAAAACCCTCATTTATTGCACCATTTTTCCGAAGGTGTGTTTTCTCAAGACATTTATCCAAAAATAACGATGTCATTTTTATGTGTGTGTGCTAGATTATCTCAGATTATAACGCTATAATTTCCATAGTTTTATTTGTGAAGGTTGCAATGTGATTTATGTAGTATTTTCCATAACAAATAAATTATTAAAATTAATTATCAATTAGAAGAATAATTTCTAGCTGTTGTAATAGGATTTTAGTTTTGAATTTTTCGCATGCTATCAGAGTGTGAGTGATCAGTCAGGAAGCTCAGAAGTGAAAGAGGGAATTCCATTGTTGAACAGGAGAAACAGTTTGAAATTCCTATAGGAAACACAACCCATTTCCATGCAGGGTGAGTTGTTTGGTGAAGTTCATTTTTTCAATGCAGAGTGGAATAAAAATTTAACTTGCTCAATTCAGTGATTTCAATAAGTAGAGGGAGAAGCAACAAATTATTATTTCACTTAGCACGTTACTTGGTTGGACACAGAGGGTTTTTCTATAGTAGAACCAATGTTGAGTGGTAGAGAAAGTAGACACAACAAAGTGAAACTTTCTCTTAAGGAACTTCAAGTTTCAGAAGTTTCATTTTCTAGGCAGATTGGTAGTAGCTCAGTGCATATTTCCTCACCCCATAAGGGAGTGTGTATAGGAAAGTAGTAGCCAAGAAGAGGGAAAGATAGAGTTTTAGAATTAATCATAGATGGCCAAAATGGAGCTAAGAGATCAAGATATGTTGGATGGATCTTCCAACTATGTCATCTGGAAGGCTAGGATGTTCTTCCTTCTAGACAAATATGATCTGGAAGCCTACATAGATAATGTGGTGGAAGCTCCTGAAGATGAAGACTAGCTCAAGGAATATATGAAGGAAATGGTGCAAGTGAAACGATCAATCCTAGCTGACGTTTGGGATAATATATTATAGCATATGCTGGCCAAGGGAATGGCCAAAGAGACATGCGATGCTATCTCCATGCTATGGGTACTTCCAAGCAATGTAAGATGTTCCTAGAAGAAACGTTGAGATGCATCAAAATCTAGAAGGGGGAAGCCATAGATCCCTTTCTCACCAGGATTCAGGAGGTCGGAGACCAACTTACCCTTGTTGGAGAAGCACCTCAACCTTCAAGAGTAGTGCGGTTGGCACTAAAAAATGGCTCGAAGGATTGGCAAGTATTTTTCCAAAGTGTACTGGTCAAAGTAACTCTACTAGGATGGGACAGAATGTGGGCTAACTTGCAGCAGGAGAATTTTAGGAGAGCTCTACTAAATAGATTCATTAGTGGTATCAGTGGTAATGGACTGAAGTGTGTGAAGGAGGAGGAGAATGCAGCCCTCGGATCAAATGGTCCTAGTCAAGGGAAGAGGGAGTGGAAGAAGAAGAATAAGAAGAAGAAGGAGGACCTATATAAGTTCAAGTATTTCAGGTGTGGTGAGTTTGGCCACTACAGTACCTAGTGTCTTCTTAGAAAGAAGGATAAGCAAGAGAAGCAGTACCATGAAGCAACACATGCTGAGATAGATAGGTTGTCCTCCATATTAGAGGAAGTCTTCATGATGATAGCAACCATACCTCCATGAGTGAAGTCGGGTGGCTTGGATTTTTTTGCCTAGAGAGCTATAGAGATTGGGAAAGGTCATCAAGGAGTCCACGTCGTGGATCATTACCTAGCTATGGGGGCCACAATAATAAATAGAAAAATGGATAAGTGATAGTTGATGTAGTCAGTACTAAAGTGACAGTCGCATACTAGTAGGAGTAAGAGATTGAGGAGCACAATGTAGTGTTAATAGTAGAGAAGGTGGGTCAATGTAGAGTTAGGAGAAGTGAAAATTTGTCAGTGACAGTGCATAGGCTAGTCACTGTTATGAGTCACAAGAAATATGCACATAATAAATGCAATTGATTTAGTATTTCAGATGCTTCTCTGCTGAAATGGTTGTAGTAGTATAAATAATAGATGAAAGGGAGTAGCAGTGCAGATGCAGTGTTGGCAACAATATGGCAGCAACAACACAGATGGAGCATCCGAGTTGCACAGTGGTTCATGATGAGTATCAACATACATCAGCAACATGGCATGAGGTAATGCAAAGACAATTTTTTTTGGCAAGATGTGTAGTACTAGAGAGAATTTGGTCCTCGCCAAGAGGGAGTTTTAGTTTCTATACCATGAGATGTGTTCTAGCCACGGAATTTGGTGGAGAGGCTAGAATACATGAGATATCCAAAACATCGAAATAATATATGGAAATCCCATCTAGATATGACTTAAATATATCATTGACCATTTCTATATGTTTCTTAAGTCTAAACTTAGGAAAGCTACTTAATTAATCAAAATTAATTAAGTCAAGTTGAACCTTCTCTAGAAACTCACGCAGATCAATGTAGAAATGATCTGATCCATCGATTAGGATTTAATATTGGTCATTAGAGTTGCAGCATAAATATATAAGAAGAGATCAATGTGGTGATGAAGAATATACCAAAGGAACTTGGAGAATTCAATTTTCTGTAGTCACAGTAGTGAGTTTCCTAAGAGTTTGAGGTTCAGTGAGGAAGCAAAGATAGTGAGGGGCAGGGAAAGTGAGGCTAGAGGAATATTTTCAAACCGAGTGAGTGAATTTTCATAGAGGTAGTAGAGGCAGAGTGAGCCTGATGCAAGGACTACACAATAGCCTCTAAAGGAAGTTTTATTTGCAGATTTGAGAAGTCGTTTCAGTGTTTTGAAGGCAGAAGAATTTTGCAGAGGTAAGGAGAAATGTTTCTAGAGTCAGTGGAAAAAAGAAGAAGAAAATTAGAGTGAGATACATGTCGTACAAATTAGAGAATTTGTAGATCCCACATAGGTGGCGACTTAGAGAGTTCATAAAGGGTTCTAGAGGCCAGTCTTTATTGTTAGGGTTTCCTACGGGTTGAGGAAAATACTCACTAGAGTTTGTTACTATTTTTCTTTGTAGGATTGCCAAATTCTACATCCATATTATAGTATTGAGATTTCACTATTTCTTAATAATAAAACCCTCATGTGTTGCACCAGTTTTCCCAAGTTGGGTTTTTCCAGGGACATTTTTCCATAAATAACAGTGTAATTTTTATGTGTGTGTGATGGCTTTTATCAGTATCCACCGCTATTATTTACATAGTTTATTTGTGAAGGTTTAAATGTGATTTATTTAGTATTTGTTGTAACAAATAAATTTTCAAAATTAAATAACAATTAGAAGAATAATTTTGACTTGCTACAATAAGATTTTAGTTTTGTAACTTTCGTAGCTTGGAACACTTTATTCTCCTGGATACTCCACAAGACAAATGTGATTTCATTGATTTAGATGTGTGTAAAAACTTCTTGATACTTGTGCACTTGTTTAATCCTATATCTGGTCATTATCTTATGCTTACACTTTGTGCTTGGCCCATATACACATCTCTTAGATGCAAAGTTTTATCACAGTAACAACCTTTGGAACTACTTGACCTCTTCGTAGAGATACTAAGGGTGATGCAAGGCAATTCGTAGAGAGTTTTAAAGGCTCGTCTTCAGTGTCAAGTTTCCCTATGGGGTGAGGAAACTCCTCACTAGAATTTTCCCACTATTTTTCTCTGTATGGTTTCCAGATTCATAATCCAAATTATTGTACTCATATTTCACTATTGTTTAATAATAAAGCCTTGATTTGTTGCACCATTTTTCCAAAGGTGGGTTTCCCGAAGACATTTGTCAAAAAATAATGATGTCATTTTTATATGTGTGTGCTAGATTTTCTCAGATTCTAATGCTATAATTTCCGTAGTTTTATTTCTGAATGTTGTAGTGTGTTTATGTAGTATTTTCCGTATCAAATAAATTATTAAAATTAATTAAAAACTAGAAGAAGAATTTTCAGTTGCTGCAATACGATTTCAGTTTTGAGTTTTTCACATGCTATTAGAGCATGAGTGATCAATCGGGAAGCTTAGAAGTGAAAGAGTGAATTCAATTTTTTAGTAGGAGTAATAGGTCAAAATTCCTATAGGAAACACAACCAATTTCCATGCAGGGTGAGTTCCTTGGGGAAGTTCATTTTTTTGATGTAGAGTGGAAGAAAAATTTAACCTTCTCGATTCAGTGATTTCAACAAGTAGAAGGAGAAGCAACAACTAAGTATTTCACTGAGCACATTACTTGGTTAGACGCAAAGCGTTTTGTAGTAGTAGAAGAAATGTTGAGTGGTAGACAAAGCAGACACAACAAAGCGAAACTTTCTCTCAAGGAACTTCAAGCTTCATAAGTTTCATTTTCTAGGCAGATTGGCAGTAGCTCAGTGCAAATTTCTTCACCCCATAAGGGAGTGTGTATAGGAAAGCAACAACCAAGAAAAGGGAGAGAGGGAGTTTTAGACTTAATCATAGATGGACAAAATGGAGCTAAGAGATCAAGATATGTTGGATGGATCTTCCGACTACGTCATTTGGAAGGCTAGGATTTTCTTCCTTCTAGATGAATATGATCTAAAAAACTAGATAGAT
Organism: Pinus taeda; assembly: GCA_000404065.3. NCBI lineage: Eukaryota > Viridiplantae > Streptophyta > Pinopsida > Pinales > Pinaceae > Pinus > Pinus taeda. The sequence goes on from APFE030177711.1 coordinate 55,368, forward strand.
AATGTGGTGGAAGTTCTTGAAGATGAAGAGTATCTCAAGGAATATAGGAAGGAAATGGTGAAGGCGAAATGGTCGATCCTAGCTAGAGTTCGGGATCATATATAACGGCATATATTGGCCAAGGAAATGGCCAAAGAGATGTTTGATGCTCTCTCCATGCTATGGGTACTTCCAAGCAGTGGAAGATGTTCCTAGAATAAAATTTGAGATGCATCAAAATCCAGAAGGGGGAAGCCATAGATCCCTTTCTCACTGGGATTCAGGAGGCCAGAGACCAACTTACCACTGTTGGGGAAGCACCTCAACCTTCAAAGGTAGCGCGGTTGGCACTAAACAATGACTCAAACGATTAACAAGTATTTTTCCAAAGTATATTGGTCAAAGACACTCTACTAGGATGGGACAAAATGTGGGCTAATTTCTAGCAGGAGAAGTTGAGGAGTGCTCTACTAAATAGATTCATTAGTGGTAGCAGTAGTAATGGACTGAAGTGTGTGAATGAGGATGAGAATGTGGCCCTTGCATCAAAGGGTCCCATCAAGGGAAGGGGGATTATAAGACTAAGAAGAAGAAGAAGAAGAAGAAGAAGGACCTATATAAGTTCAAGTGCTTCAAGTGTGGCGAGTTTGTCCACTATACTATCTAGTGTCCTCTTAGAAAGAAGGACAAGCAAGAGAAGTAGTACCACGAAGAAACACATGTTGAGATAGATAGGTTGTCCTCCATATTGGAAGAAGTCTTTGCGATGATGGCAACCATATCTCCATGAGTGAAGTGTGGTGGTTTGGATTTTCATCCCTAGAGAGCTACAGAGATTGGGAAAGGTCATCAAGGAGTTCACTTCATGGATCACTACGTAGCTAGGGGGCCCACAACAATAAATAAAAAAATGGATAAGTAACAGTAGATGTAGTAAGTACCAAAGTGACAGTTGCATACTAGTAGGAGTCAGAGGTTGAGAAGTGTTAGCTCTACTATATAATGATGATTTTCTAAGGTCAGAGACAAGCTTGGTTTTCTTGGTTGTGCTCTACATGATTCCACCTCAATCACTTCCTCCTTTCTTCATCTATCCCACTTATTCCCTTTCATCTTCATTTCCCTTGTTTTTCCTATAAACCTGACAAATAACCCCTTTGGCCTTAGCCCCAAGCGCCAAAAGCCCAAACCCTCATAAAACCCTGCCATACGTCCTCGTGTGCTTGCTAAAAATTTTCATTGTCTTCTCGCTATCGATTCCCTCCTATAGATCCAATGGCTCCCATTGTGCCCGATAAAGTGACCAGCCCAACCATTCCCAACTGTCTGATAACCTCCAAAAAGATTCTATGGCATTCACTGTCATCGCATCGTCGACTCAATTGAACGTTAGTGCATGATGAGAGTGGCTTTTCTCTCTCATCTACTACTACGTGTCGATCAATGAGTGGCATCGTGCGACCTTGTCCTTTTATCGCTTAGTGCCCAAAAGTGGTGCAATCAATACCATTACCTCCCAATTGAACCGCTCCCGCCCAATAATGACCACGTAACTTCGCCTCCCAATCACCGTTCGATCTGGCCACCTAAGATCTAATGGCCCAAATTCAACCGGCTCCCACCTCAGCCAATATCTCCACCGAGCCATCTCCACCGTCTATTTCTCCAATATAATGACCATCCTATCCACCCATTCATATTGTCCACTCGCCCATGCAGTCCACATCCTCTGACCACTCCATTTGCCTGAAGGAGGAAGGTGACCAGCTTGGTAGTAGCCACAGTCAAACTTCCAACAACCATGTTTAACAGACAGTATGGCCAAGGGAGAAACGGACAGAGCATGACCCTATAACTGCATTTATTAGTTATGGAACTCCACTGGCACAAACACTCCAACTGCTTAAGAGGACAACACAAGACCTGAACAAATTAGATTCATTCACTGAAGCAAGCAAACATAGTCAGGGACTCCATTAGGTAGTTAAATGTACTCGGTGGTCAATTATGACCCCTCCATACCTAAATGGCCTAGTGCCCTTGTAATGTAAATCTATAAATACCTAGAAACAAGACGTAATCAAGGTTGGTGGTTCGTATTTTGATGTAAGGTTCAAATTCTGGAGACTGTATATATTTTGTCACTTGCAGCGTTTTGTCTTCATTTACAGCTAATACAATCTTCTTTTGCTGTTAACTACTCACTTTCCATTTCCCTCTGTTCTAAGCTTGTGCTTGATATGTTGTATTCTTGATCTTTTAGGGTTTGGCACTAGATAAGTGTCATCCTATCTCTATGTTACATTGATTGAATGTATCATTGAAGAGGTCACTCAGGTTTCTCTCTACCTGATGCAAGAGAGTTTTCCTCCTGTTTGTGCATTAGTAGAATAGGCTTACAAGTTTCTTTACTAATTGAAGCTAGTCGTCACATGGTCTTGTGTATATGTCGGTGTGGTCAGTATTCTCCATATTCACACAATATCTAAACTCTAAGCATTTGGTGGTCTAAAGCCTTGTAGTCTGGGGGTGTTCATGCATGTTTGGAGAGAAACAAAATAGAAGTGGTTATTTGGATTGAACAAACACAAGTCCTTCCATTAAACCTGCAACAATAAGTTGAATTTATATGTTACTAGGCAGCTCTGAGCTAAAACCTAGGAGATTTTCTTGGAATCCTGACATAATTGGCACCATTGCTGGGGAGAAGAGATTGAAGGTCAGCTTCCCTGGGAGAATGACACAGGTGTATCTTTGATGATAGATAAATTATGGACACATTTTTGGTTGTAATCATCTATCTGTCAACTCTACTGGAGGCCCAACCTTTGGAGACTCCACATCACAGTTCTGGCTCAGTTTGTGAGGCATACTCGGAGAAATCCTTAGAAATCACTAGCTGATCTAGTGCCTAAGCTTGAGAAGATTTTCAAGCAAAGAAAAATATCACAAAGAGGAGCATCAAGATTAGGTAAGCCTAAGCAATCTTATATATCTCTGCAAGAAAGGCTTGTAGTTGAGCATGCACATGTTGAAAATATAAAGCCTAGCACTATCAGTGAAGAAATATCTCCAGAGATTCATAAATCTCCTTGTTTAATCAGTTTTCCTTTGGATCTCATTCCAAAGAAAGCCTCCCCTATAGTCTATCAATTTCCTTCTACCTTGTCATTCGTTCCTCAGCTCCATACCTTCCAAACTGCTAGTACTCTTCTATCTACCCCAATCATGGAAGGCTGACAAGCACCTAATAAAATGGAAAGAATCATAGCTGCTAGGTATGGAACCCTGGTCCTACCTATTCGTTTGAATTCCATGGCTGCATGAGAATACAAAAAATACATGACTAAGTTCACTAGTACAGAGGGAGTAACAGCTGAAGAACACGTTGAGCCTTTTTATAGCTATGTTGATAACCTAGATATTAGTGAGGATGATGTGTGGATGAGGGTATTTGTCCAAAGCCTTAATGGAGAGGCTAGAAAGTGGTTCAGAGAACCGACCCTAGGTCTATAGCAAACATTGAAGCATTAGATGATGTGGGGAGATATGAAAGACCTACTATATTACCATACTAAGTTTGGCAACCTCAAGAGGGAAAATGGGGAATTGTTGTCTGACCTTAATAAAATATTCAATCATCTGTATAGAAAGATACCAGGTGAAGTAAAGCCTACCCCCACCTCTTCCAAACTCACCTATGCTAATGCATTTGACTCTAATTTCTGCCTACTATTAAGAGAAAGAAGATGTGCCACTCTGGCTTAAATGTAAAATGCAACCTTAGAGGTGGAATCCAATATCATGGCTACAGAGAAACTCAAAGGCCATGTTGATAGAAGGAGGCAGAGAAGTGAGATGTCTTCTTCCTCTGCTTTATCTTCAAAACCCAAATTGGATAAAATCACTAAAATGATTGATCATTGACTGCCGAAATATCCAGACTGAAGGTTGATCAGGGTTCTAGGAAAGCAAGGCTTCCAAGCACATTTGCTCCTAGAAATCGTAATCCATTCAGAAGAGAAAATGATCAATTACAGATCATTCATCGGGGTAAAGAGGCTAGTGAAGACCAAAAGGTTAAGCCTCCTTTCTAGAATTTAGTCATGGAGGAGGAACCATTTGATGAGGAGGATGATATTCACTGCATGGAAGACAAGGGCACTGCTACCTTTTTGACATTGGTTGCCTACAAAGAATCATTACACCAGGATCAGACCAATCAAGAGTGGGATAGAGAAGGTGTTCTACGGACTGAAGACCAACAAAGATACAACCTGAGGTCAAGAATGAGTAATGTCAAAGAGAATCATACCCAAAGAGCTACAGAGCAGTAGGTTAGCAAACAGAAGAAACAAGCACTAGTGCAAGAGGTAAGAGGTCCTGACAAGTTCCCTTCCTCTTTCAGTTTTGAATTAGAAGTCCAGAAGCTAAAAATAGATGTACCTCTGATAGAACTTGTAAGGAGTGAGGTCTTTCGAAAGCCTATCCTTGAGGACCTTGAGATGAAAGCCACACAAGCCTCCACTGATTATGCCGATTTACAAGATAATAAACCTATAGTTGTGCTCAGCCCCATGACTAAACCTGCTGATGATCTGGGTTATCCTTTGTTTATATATGCATGAAAAGAATTACATAAATAGTTTGTAGCTTAAGCAAAGAGAAATTTAAATGTGCACATGTGAGAAGAAGAAGAAGAAACACATAAGCATGAAAAGAAGACAAGAAGCTTGATAACGGAGTTTGTCCCTCCTCGACTACGTCTCTGGGCCCTGCTCGATCAATGGGAAGGCCTTCATTCATTAAAAATGGCATCAAAAGAAGTTACATTCATCAATTTACAAAATGGAGCATTATACCTCCATGCTGAAAAATGCTTGAAAATTGGAGAGCTCTATTGTAGAAACTAACAATGCCAATGGATTCTTGTTGCCGAGAGGTGCAAAATACATATAAAACTTTCCCAATTTTCAGTCTGGACCAAATTCACCCTCCTACAAAAATTATACTCAATCAAGGTTCCACCAGTGTTTCTGAGTGCTCAAGGTGTCTCAAAATTCATGCTGTTGATATCCTCCCTTGGTAATGGTAAAAAAAGAGTCTATAGAAAGTTTAGGGTGGATTAATTCATAATATTGTTATGGGTTATTTTTATCCACTGCTATTTTACCAACCCATTACTAATCTTTACCCAACATATAACATATATTATATTTTTTTACCATTGATGGGGGGCAAGCCAGTACCTCACGGGACCACACCCATCCCTTCCCAATGATCCACATTAAATTGGATTTGCAGTACTAATTCACGTGGGGCAATTTTCTTTTTATTACACATGGTGGCTTTGGGTGGCGGGACCACATATGTGGCCACCTTACCCAAGCCCCACCGTATCTTTAGTCAATTGTCCATACCCCAACTTTATACATATGCGTTGGCTCCACAGTTTTACATATATATGTATTAAATTTTAATAACGATAGAAATTGTAACGACGATGGCATTTCATACAGTTTGGTATGGGGTTATTAATATATATATATA
>APFE030177711.1:61035-89933 GCA_000404065.3 Pinus taeda
GTTTTGGTTTAACCATATTCTAACCACCATTTCATACGTGGTTCTTTATATGGGATATGACCTTTAAGATATGCCACATTGGGTTTTTGTTATATGGGTGTAACCACATTTAATATGGTTTTTTTTTTCCATAAACTTTGGGTTTTGACTTATATATATACTTATTTTAGATAAGATAACTATAAAAACAAATTTTGTCTTATATCTTTTTAATAACCAAAAAATGTTTTTTTTTTCTTGTGCAGGTCTAAAAGGCCACTCAAGGGAAGCCAAGTATCAAGCTACTATGTGGGTCCCACGTGATGACTGGGATGCCATGTGGTGCACTGTGGGCCCCATTTTTCCCCTGCCATACCTATATTTGAGGGGCTCTATCTTTTGCATATGAGCTCAGATTGACGAACCGTTCATGCCATCATGATCATAAAGACGAGCCCTTTCAACTGATACCATTAACTACTCCTTTATGCCATTTTGAATTTCAAGCCTTTATCCATCCCCTTGGTATCTTGAGATCCTCCTGGATCAATCATCCCCATTGAGGAGCTTTTGGGCTGCCAAAAGCTTTTAATCAATCAACTATCAAGTGAGGGTACTATGCCCTCACTCTTTCTTTCTCCATCCATTTGGACTTTCTTGGATGCATTCCCTTTAACCCAACTCGAAGGTATTCTACATCTTGTTGTCATGAAGTCCTAATTCTTCTGTCGAGAATGATGTCTTTGGGAAACTCACCGAGACATTCAGGTGCAAAATCATCAACTATAGGAATGGTGCCCACCTCATCATTGTCCATGACCAAAGGTGGTTCATACAATTTCAGGTTCTCCACATTCACCACTGGGTACGTCTCCATATATACTGGCAAGTCAAGATGAAAGTCATTATTCCCAATCTTCTCCAATATGGTGAATGGCCCATACCAGATTGGTCGCAACTTCTTTCCTTCCCCATTCATACCGTCTATGCTGATGTGGAACCATACTTTGTCACCTACTTGAAACTAATGGTCAACTCGATGCTTATCACATTAAGCCTTGTAGCAAGCTTGACTATTCTCTAGCTACTCCTGCACTACTTGGTGAACCTTCTAGATTCGCTGAATGAATTATGAGATTTACCCTTATCATCTCATCCACTGGAACCATCCTCTCTTCCAAAGACCATGTCAAAAGGATCCTTCGGCAAGTATCCAAAACAAGTCTCGAATGGCGATCGCTACATCGATGAATGAACTTCTCGGTTCTAGGAATGTTGTATGTAGGGGAGATGCTCATCCCATATCTTGGGATGTTTCCCACATTAACCCCTTAGAAAATGTACCATTGTCCTATTAACCACCTCTGTCTGTCCGTTGGTCTGTGGGTGAAATGTCGTTCTTCTTTTCAGTTTGGTGTCCATCATCCTCCAGAAGTTGGTCAAGAACTCTCCGAGGAAGTGAGAGTCTCTATCTGACACAATTGAAGTGGGTAGCCCAAAGTGGACCCAGACATACTGAAAGAAAAGAGAAGCAGTCTACTCTGTAGTAATCTGCTTTTTACAAGGCGTAAGAACACACATTTTGCTAAAATAGTCAACAACGACATACAAATAGTCATGACCCTTCCTAAACAAAGGTAGACCTCCTACAAAGTCCATCGACACACCTTCCCATGGACGACTCAGACTAGGGAGTGGTGTGTAGAGCCCGAGTTTTCTATTAGATGGATTTGAAACAGAACACATCATGCACCCCTTTACATATCAAGTCACTATATTTTTCTAGTGAGGCCAAAAACAAAGTCGTTGTACATGACTTAAAGTTTTTTCAACACCAAAGTGTCTAGACACAAAGAGGTGTGGGCCTCTCGAATTACATGGACTCTTTGTTCTATGGGAATACACAATTAACCAAGCTGATACAACAATTTCCCATCCAAATGATAGTTGTCCACACGTGAACCATGGGTTAGTTTTAGATAAACTTCTTTAAAGTCATCATCATTAGCATACTATTCAGCATAACTTTCAAAAGACAATGACGCATTATGAAAAATAACAGAAGTAGAAATAGGAGGGCGAGATAGCATATCGGCCACTTTATTGCTAGTGTCCTTCTTATACTTGATTACCAAATGAAACTGTTGAAGAAAACCCACCCACTTGAAATGACGAGACTGCTGCAACTTGGTCTGCATTTGTAGTTACTGCAAGGGCTGATGATCTATATGGATGATGGTCTCCTTGTCGATCTGGTAGTGCTTCCACTTCTTCATGCTTTGGACCAAGGCGTAAAGCTCCCTGACATAAGTAGGATAGATTATCATAGCCTCAGAAAACTTCTCTGAATGGTAACAAATTGAATTCTTTTGCTGCATTAGTACAACTCACATGGCGTATCTGCTAGCATCGTTTCAATCTCAAATGGTTGTTGGAGATCAAGTAAGGCCAGGACTGGCATGGTGCTAATCTTTTCCTTTGATGATTTGAAGGAATTTTGCTGCTTTCCTCCCCATTGAAAGACCTATTTCACACTTGTCAATGTGTGCAAAGGTGTTGCTATAACAGAAAATTTGGCAATGAATCTTTCCCAATATTGGACTGCACCTAAAAAGCTATGGACCTCTGATACATTAGTAGGCTTAGGCCATTTTACAATTGCTTCAACTTTTGAAGGATCTATTTTGAACTGACGATGACCAAAAATATGACCTAAGTAAGCCAACGAGGTTTTCCCGAACTCACACTTTGACAACTTTACATAGAGTTTCTCTTTTTTCAATACATCAAGCACTTTCTTTACATGACATACATGTTCATTCCAACTCTTACTAAAAACAAGAATATCATCTAAATATAAAAGAACAAACTCATCAATAAAAGGCCTAAAGAGATCATTCATGATCCTCATGAATGTAGCTGGAGCATTGCAAAGTCCTAATGGCATCACCATTCACTCGAACAATCCTTGCTTCATTATGAAGGTGGTCTTCCACACATTCTGTTCTGCAATCCGCACCTGGTCATAACCACTATGCAAATCCAACTTGGTGAAATAGATAACATTCTTTAACTGATCTAATAAGTCATCTATACGTGGAAGAGGGTAGTGGTTTTTCACCGTGATATTATTCAATGCTTGATAATCAATGCACATCCTCCATCTGCCATCTTTGTTCAGCACCAAGATGATCGGAGAGCCACATGGAGAAGTGCTCACCCTGATGATCCCTTGATCTAGCAATTCCTGCAACTATTTTTTTATTTCCTCCATCTCAATGGACGACATCCTGTACATGAAAATATTTGGTAAAGGAGCATCATGCTGCAAATGAATCTCATGTTGGATTCCCCTTTTTGGAGGCAATCCCTTGGGTTCCAGAAATATCTCATCAAAGTTAGAAATTAGTTTACATAATTCCTTTTTATGTTCAGGATCACAACCTTGAAAATCATTAGTTAATTGTGCATCTTTCCCCCTTACGACCATAAGCATGCAACCCTTACTAGAGTTCACCAATCTCTTCATTTATCCTGCACTTACAAGGAGGGCATTGATTTTATTCTGGTGAGCCCTTACAATATATTCTACCCCATATTTGGTGATTTGGTATTTGTTCTTATGACAAAAGAAAATGGCTTTTTGACCATATAATTATGGACTCCCTAATACCACACCACAGATATCTAATGGTATGACATCTAGCACTACTTCATCCACTAGCTTAGAAGCAATTACAAATTTCACCTTACACTGTTTACTTACATTTAATTTTTCTATATCAAGTATCGATCCCAGTGGGTAAGGTTTTGGATTTGGTATTGTTTCCAAGCCAAGTTTCTTTACCAAGGATTCTGCAATTAAGTTTTCTTGAGATCCAGTATCAAATAGAGTCTCTACTTTAGTATGATTCACCACAACTCTAATATGAAATAACTCAATTCGCTTTCGTTCATTAGGAAGGGACTCATTTACTGAACTAGTGCCTTCATGTGAATCAGAATTAACATACAGTGTAAGAGTACCTTTTGTTCTTGTGGTTGTGATCAATGCTTCATCTCCTGAGATAGAGCCAAGGTGTTGCTGAACAGTTGCTACCATCTTCTATTTGCAATTTCCTCCAAACTTCTTCGGTCGCTTTTTTGGATGCATTTTCTAGCAGTGATCCTCATCATGACCTTTATTTTTGTAATGACTACAATAAGGCTTCTCTCCTTCTTCTTTCTTGGATGACGTTGTCTTCTTCTCCTTTCCTTTCCACTTTGATTTTGGTTTGCCATTGGGAACTTTGGAAGGTAGTTTCTTTGAATGATCATCTCTATCATATATGCCATTGTTCTCAATGTGAGTGGCCTCTAAACTAGCCACATCAATGGTGGTTGGTTGAAACAATAACAATGAATGCCTAATATAACTATGTAACGATCCAATGTATTTAGCTACAATTTCAGGTGTATCAAGTGCAATACCCAAATTAAGTGCTTTCTTCCTAAATTATTATGTAAAACTCTGAACATCCTGACCTTTGCGTTGCCTTAAATACTGCCAGTTCATTAAAGCTTTTTGCATGTAACCTAATCGATAAAATTGGGCTCTTAATGCAGAAATGAAACTAGGCCAAGAGGAATAAATATTACCCACATCCTTACTACTTTTTACTTTTCTCTCCCACCAAATGAGAGCGGTTTCTAGTTAATCGCAAAGAGGCCAACTGAATCATTGCTTCATCCTCCATGATTTGTTGAATCCTGCAGTAGATCTCAATATGCCTAATCCAATTATTAAGCTTTTCTGCATTGCTTTCACCATTGTAATTGGGGAGATCAAATTTAACATCTAATTTGAAAAAAGGATTTTTAGATGCATCTTCGGAATTTCTATTATTATGATGGTGAGAGGAAGAAGAACTTTCACTTGTAGAAGGAGAAGGAGGTGGATCTCCCCCATCACCTCCATGCACTGAACCTTTTCCTTCTGGAGCTTTCCCCTCTGCATTTTCCTACTTTTCAAGCTTTGAGAACAACTTCTCAACATGATCTACCATCATATAGAAGGTCTTGTGAAAATTGAGCTCCTCCTCATACGAAGCCTCTTCATCTGCCATGTTTTTCCTTCGTTGTGCACACCCCGCCTCACGATCGAAAGACTGTAATTCCCCTTCGCCTCTTCGGAGCCTGTTTCTCATTAGCATACAAAAATGCAATTCACATCTATAAACACCTACTCTAATACCACTTGATCCAGGTTATCTTTTGTTTATAGATGCATGAAAAGAATTACATAAACATTTTGTAGATTAACCAAAGAGAAACTTAAATGTGCACATGTGAGAAGAAGAAGAAGAAACACATAAGCATGAAAAGAAGACAAGAAGCTTGATAACGGAGTTCATCCCTCCTGGACTATGTCTCCAGGCCCTGTTTGATCAATGGGGAGGCCTTCATTCATTAAAAATGGCATCAAAAGAAGTTACATTCATCAATTTACAAAATGGAGCATTATACCTCCATGAAGAAAAATGCCAGAAAATTAGAGAGATCTGTTATAGAAATTGACATGGCCAATGTATTCCCATCACCGAGAGGTGAAAAATCCATATAAAACTTGCCCAATTATGAGTCTAGACCAAATTCACCCTCCTGCAAAAATTGTACTCAGGCAAGGTTCCACCACCTTGTCTCGAAATTCATGTTGTTGATCTCCTCCCTTGGTAATGGTAAAAAATGAGTTTATATAAATTTTAGGGCAGATTAGTTTATAATATTGTTATGGGTTATTTTTATCCAGCCCTATTTTGCCAACCCATTGCTAATCTTTACCCAACATATAACATATATTATATTTTTTGCCATTGATGGGGGGCGAGCCCGTACCTCACAGTGCCACACCCATCCCTTCCCAATGATTCACATTAAATTGGGTTTGCAGTACTAGTTTACATGGGGCATTTTTGTTTTTATTACGCATGGTGGCTTTGGGTGGCGAGACCACATATGTGACCGCCTTACCCAAGCCCCACTGTATCTTCGGTCAATGGTCCATACCCCAACTTTCTACATATGCATTGGCTCGAAAGTTTTATATATATATGTATTAACTTTTAATAACCATAGAACTTACAACCACCATGGCATTTCGTATGGTTTGGTATGGGGTTATATATATATATGGTTTTGGTTTAACCATATTCTAACCACCATTTCATACGTGGTTCTTTATATGGGATATGACCTTTAAGATATGCCACATTGGGTTTTTGTTATATGGGTGTAACCACATTTAATATGGTTTTTTTTTTCCATAAACTTTGGGTTTTGACTTATATATATACTTATTTTAGATAACTATAAAACAAATTTTGTCATATAGTTATTTAATAACCCAAAAATGATTTTTCTTTTCTTGTGCAGGTCTAGAAGGCCATTGGAGGGATGCCAAGTGGCAAGCTGCCATGTGGTGCACTGTGGGCCCCATTTTTCCTCTGCCATACCAATCTTTGAGGGGCTCTATCTTTTGCATATGAGCTCAGATTGATGAACCATTCATGCCATCGTGATCAAGAAGACGAGCCCTTTCAACTGATGTCATCAACTACTCCTTTCTGCCATTTTGAATTTTGAGCCTTTATCCATCCCCTTCATGTCTCGAGATCCTCCTGGATCAGCTAATGATAATTCTCCATCATTTTACGTCTCATTGACCATTCATGACAAAATCCTTCACAACTTCCTATTGTACACAGGAGCCAGCCATAATCTAATGCCCAAAGTTGTCATGGAAGAGTTAGGTCTTGATATCACCAGGCCATATGATGATTTATTCTCCTTTGATTCAAGGAAGGTGAAATGTCTGGGGTTGATCAAAGATTTGAATATCACCCTAACTCAACTACACATGAAGAGCATGATGATGGACATTGTGGTACCAGATGTTCCCCTAAAGTTTGGCATGCTGTTGTCCAGAGGGTGGATTAAGAGATTGGGTGGGACATTACAAAATGACTTATCTTATGCTACTGTCCTAGTTTTTGGAAGAGAAAGTAGAAGACTATATAGGGAAGCCCAACTGGCCTATATCATCAGTGATGAGAAGAACCCCACTAATCATCCTATTTATGTTGTCAATATTGACTTTGGGGAATGCATCCTACAAATCAAAGAATCCTCGAAGGCCTCAATGTAGCTCAAGAAAGCAGTATGTCAAGCCATTGAAAAAGAAGGGATACAGGCTTGGGAGATGTTCTTTGATGGAGCCTGTTCAAAGGAAACTGTAGGAGTAGGAGTGGTGCTGGTATCTCCAAAGAAATAAAGCACACATATGTCTTTCAAGCTGACTTTTCAGGTCACCAACAATATAGTAGAGTATGACACTCTGATATTGGGCTTACATGCTACCAAAGACAGAGCAATCAGAAATATAAATGTGTTTGGAGACGGTGATCTCATCATCCAACAAATGAACAAAACCTTCCAAGCAAGGCACCCAAGGTTGAAAGCATACAGAGATGAGGTATGGAGGCTCAAAAATTCTTTTGATAGTTTTTGTATCTCATATATCCCTAGAATCAAAAATCAGCTTGCTGATTTCCTTGCTGTGTCTACTAGCATGTTCATCCCTCCCATGCCCCTTAAATTGGTTTATGAAGTCCAGATAAAATATAGACCCTCCTTGCCTGATAATGTCCAGCACTGTAAAGTCTTTGAGGATGATGATGAAATAAGTAGATTTCTGCAAGTCATTTATGGATTCTCTAAAATGCAAATTAACCAAGAGAATGAAGCCTTGGAAGAATGTCCCCATCCCCAGCTAAAGAATAGAATTGGCTGAGACAACATTGTTCAACTGCCTAGCAATTATATACCTAAGGGCTTAGCTCCCCTAGAGAAGCTTTTTGACCAGAATGATGTGCCTCATAAGGCTGCCCAAAAAGAAGATCAATCTATAATCCATAGGCATAACATAGGGAGTTCAAACCATCCAAAGTATATAAATCTGTCCACCCATTCGTCTACTACCCAAAGTTCAGAGTATTGCACCTCGATGAAGAAATTTGTTGATGTCTTTGCCTGGGAATACGGTGACCTTAAAACTTATGACGAAAAGATTGTCCAGCATAAGATCCCATTGGAGAAAGACACCATTCCTTTCAAATAGAAGCTAAGACCCATAAACCCTTTGCTCCTTCCCCTGATTGAAAAATAAATCAAGAAGTTGTTGGCTGCCAAAATCATAGTTCATCTGAGATATGCAAAGTGGGCAACCAAATTGGTAGTGGTGAGGAAGAAGAGTGGAGAAATTAGGCTGTGCGTTGATTCCAGGAACCTGAACAAATGCTCTATGAAAGGTAATTATCCTCTGCGCAAGATGGAGCATTTGTTGCAGGAAGTCTCAGGAGCCAAAGGGATGTCTTTCCTGCATGGATTTTCAAGGTATAACCAAGTTATTCTACATCTAGATGACCAAGAAAAGACTGCATTCACCACTCCTTGGGGCACTTTCATGTACTCTAAGATGCCTTTTGGGTTGATGAATGCTGGAGCCACCTTTCAGAGAGCTATGGATATAACATTTGTGGGAGAGAAGGATAAGTTTGTCCTTGTCTACCTGTATGACATCACAGTATACTCCAACAGCCATTAAGACCATCTGCAACACTTGAAGAAGGTGTTTCTAAAGTGCAGGGGAATTGGGATATCAGTGAATCCTAAAAAGTCACAATTTGCTTTAGAAGAGGGCAAGCTGTTTGGACACATTGTTTCTGCTGCAGGTGTCAAAATTGATTTAGAAAGAGTGAAAGCAATATAGACTTTGTTCTTCCCAAGATAAAAAAAAAGGCATCCAATCCTTTCTGGGAAAAATACATTTTGTAAGAAGTTTCATTCCTAATTTTGCAGAACTAGTAAAACACATCACCTCCATACTGAAAAAGGGGTCAGAAGTCAAATGGAGTGTTGCAACAAGAAGATCTTTCGAAGCCATAAAAAAGGTTATTATTGAAGCTCCCACTTTAATCAACCCATACTATACCAAGGAGTTCCATATTTTTTCGTTTTCCTTAGGTGACACCCTTACAGCATTTTTATTACAGAATGATGAAGAGGGTTTAGAGCGTCAAGTGGAATTCATCAGTAAAACATTAAGGGATGCTGAACTGAGGCATGATATCATCATAAAGTAGGCATATGCTCTAATCAAATCTATGAAAGCTTTCAGAATATACATTTTGCACTCCAAGGTAATTGCATATGTGCACTCTGCTTCAGTAAAAGATGTCCTAATGCAACCTAACATTGATGGAAGAAGGGCCAAATGGATTGCAAAGCTTATCGAGTTCAACATAGAATTGAAGCCCACCGAGCTTGTCAAAGGTTAGGGCCTTGTCAAACTAATGGATGAAGCAAATTAGAAGATGTTGGACATGAATTTGATAAGCACAAATTTAGAAGATGGATAGATAGAAGAAACAACTGAACTAGGGCATAACCAGTCATTGGTAGAAAATCTAGCTCATTTTTTATTGGAGCTAGAAGTTCCTCCAAACCTTAGTTCAAACCAAACCAAGACTATTAAGCTCAGAGTAGCCGAGTATTGCATTCATGAAAACTTGGTGTATTGGAGGGATCCATCTGGAATCCTTCTAAGGTGTCTGGACAGAGAACAATCAATGAAGGTCATGCATTAGTTTCATTCCAGCATATGTGGAGGGCATCACTATTGGAAACCCACAGCCCAAAAAATCCTTAGGGCTAGGTATTATTGGCCCACCCCAGTTTCTGATGTCCTTTCATTTGTTAGATCTTGTGATAGGTGCCATAGGTTTGAATGAAAACAGTAGCTAAAGTCCTTACCCTTGAAACCAATAGATGTGAGTCGCCCTTTTCAGCAGTGGGGTTTGGATTTCATAGGAGAAATTAATCCACATTCTAGTGGCCAACACAAATGGATCTTAGTAGCCACAGATCACTTTATTAAATGGATCAAGGCCATCCCTATTAGGAAAGCTGATCACCAGGTTGTCATGAAGTTCTTGACATAAAACATTTTCACTAGGTTTGGCTGCCCACACAAATTAGTTACAGACAATTGCAACAACGTTTAGAGCAAAAGAGTTGGTGGACATGTGTGACTCAATTGGCATTAAGCTAGTTCACTCCACCAAATATTATCCTCAAGGTAATGGTCTAGTAGAATATTCCAACAAAACCCTGATAAGCATAATCAAAAAGCTGCTTGAAGACAACAAGAAGAACTTAGATTCCAAACTAAAGTATGCACTGTGGGCTGATAGGGTGACCACCAGGAAATCCATAGGTAACTCTCTATTCAAGCTAGTTTATGGCACTAAGGCTATATTCCTAATCCATTTGATTCTCCTTGTGGCAAATTTCTTGCATGAAGAGTAGAATGAGGAAAGTGAGATGGAAAGGAGGATTAGTGACCTGGCTGAAGTGCATCAAATTAGAGACCAGTTGGTTGAAATGTCTTTATCACATCAAAAGAGGATCAAAGAAGCCTTTTACACAAAAGGAAAAGATAGACAATTTTCAAGTTGAAGACTTGGTGCTCAAATGAGATGTACTGAAGGAAAAGAGATGTAATCATGGGAAGTTCGATGCTTTGTGGACTGGACATTTTATCATTTGTCATATCCAAGGGAACAACACTTTCATGCTACAAAATATGGAAGGAAAGATAGTTTTTGATGGCCCAGTTAATGGGTGATTTTTGAAAGTTTATGTTGTTTACTGTTTCCAGGCCTTAATGTTGTAAATATGTTATTTTTGCCAGGTTTTAGTGTAGGCTTAAATAGACTCCATGCCCAATGGAATACTAGGAAAAGTTTTTAATATTGTTTTTGTATGAAGGCAGTGGTCTATATTTCTTGAGACCTCACAGGGATATTCTCATCCCCAGAAGGAGCTATTGTTAGCTCTGCTATATAACGATGATTTTCTAAGATCAGAGACAAGCTTGGTCTGCTTGGTTGTGCTCAAAGGGATTCCACCTTGGTCACTTCCTCCTTTCTTCCTCTATCCCACTTATTCTCTTTCATCTTCTTTTCCCCTATTTTTCCTATAAACTCGATAAATAACCACTTTGGCCTTAGCCTCAAGCGGCAAAAGCCCAAACCCTCATAAAACCCCACCATACACCTTCACACGCTTGCTAAAATTTTTCATCGTCTTCTCACTGTTGATTCCATCTGATAGATCCAATGGCTCTCATCACGCTCGATAAAGTGACCCACCCGACCATTCCCAACCATCCGATAACCTCTGAAAAGTTCCAACGACATTCACTCTCTTCGTGCCATCCACTCAATCAAACGTTAGCATGTGATGAGAGTGGTTTCTCTCTCTCATCTGCCGCTATGTTTCCGTCGATGAGTGGCATTGTGTGACCCCATCCTTTTACTACTTAGCACCCAAAAGCGGTGTGATCAATACCATTACCGCCCATGTAAACCGCTCCCACCCGATAACGACTACGTAACTTATGATAAAGCATTTCACCCGACATGAACATTTACGACCTCATGCTTTAGGGGCAACTGTTATAGACATATTTGGCCGCATCAACCCCAAACTCATATCTCAATTATATTAGGGCTCATTAACCCCTAAAAGAGCTATTTTGTACTGTAAAGAAGCTTAGTCATCTGAATGACTCATTCCCCAAAAGTTCCATCTCAGAAATCATCCAACAAGTGCCTAAACTGAACCATATCTGAAAGCCCTATGTTAGGGTGAGATGCATCTCACCTGCTCCACTGCCTAAGTGAGATGCATCGTATTTTGGCCCTTTAGTAAGTGCGATGGGCAAGGTTGGACAAAATTTCAGGACAATTTGTGGGTTGGTCGCTCATGGAATCTTCTAGAAACTTCTCCTGTTTCACTTGCCTCTCTAAATTTTCCCAAGGATGACTAAGGGAACTAGGAAACCATATCCAATTACCCTCTCTTGTGTAACTAAATTCAACAAATGGAATGGAATTCATCATCCCCATTGATGACTCACCCTTTTGCAATCATCTATAAAAGGATCTCCCATAAAAGACATTAGAAGGCTGAATTATTCTGAGTTTTAAGGAACTGCTGCTAGTTTCAGTATTGAGGTGAGAGCATTCTGATATTGTTGGTGTGTTCTTCCTGATTCATGAGGTGAAGAAGGCTTGAAGCTAGGAGGATGGAGTTGGATTATACTTCTTATGGGTTGTTATTCTCCTTGATATCAAGAAAGTTCTTCAAGATTTTCCCAATTGAATGTGTTAACTGTAAATGCATTCATTTTTTTTATCATATTTCTTATTCTATGATGTTTACGCTATGATGGATCATTATGCTTTGAAAAGTCTTTGTTTCTGTAGTTGTGGAGGTATTCTCCAAGCGTGTTAAGTATAGGGAGGAGTTACGGGATTGGCCAAAGAAGAGGGAGATCAAGAGAGGATTGAAGAGGAAGTTACAGGTTGGTATTTCATAATCTCTTTCTTATCTGTCACTCATAGGAAAGATATTGAATATCTTTAACTGTCGTTTCTAGGTTAGCTACCAAACCTAGAGGGTTAGTCATTCGACAAGACACTAATTTTCCCAGACACACTCCATAAAACAATGTTTCAAATCATTTGGGTTTACAAAAAAACATGAGAACCCGAAGAGAAAAAACCTTTACAGAAATTGCACATTTGTAAAAGTCGTGAACTTATGCCTTTTTAAAATTATCAATATTTTTGCAGTCTGTGCATTTAAACAAATGCGCGCAGCAGATCCCATGAGAGAAGAGCACATGAAAAAAGTTTAACTTTCAAGTTTCCACTCATCGAAGTCAAAGGCTCGCGCCTTTAACGTGTGAAATGTCAAACTTATCTGTCCAAGAATTCGTTTCAAATGTCAAAAGTTTATTTTTTAATTCACAAAGCCACGCACTTATTTGTTGTTTCCGAATCTAAAAAAAAAAGTTCACAACAATACAAGGCCATAAAAGACATTATTCGCTAAGGGTTTTATTCAGGGAAGGTTTTAATTGATGACTTTAAAAAAAAAAAGTTTTCATGAGTTTTTTTAAAAGGAGATATATTAAAAGGGACTATTAATAAGAATAGGTTTGGTTGTTTTTTAAAAGAGTTTTCTTAAATAAAAATAAGTTGGAAAGAGACAGGAATTTTTTGTAAGAAGGGGGCTGATTTTTTTTTTAAGAAGGGTGCTGAATTATTTTTTAGGAGTATTTTTTTTTAAAGACAAAAAGGCAAGAAAATTTGTATTTGAATAAACTATTTCTTATAGCACTTTGCTATAGACCTCGACTCTGTTTGGAAAAAATTAAGAGTTTTGGTCTTTGAGAATGAAGACATTCCTATAAGCTCAAGAGTGCTAGGATACACTTGAGATTGTCTCTATAGAGCTGACCCAAAAAGCATTGGTAGCCTTGTCCAATAATGAGAGGAATGAGGATCGGGTTGAAATCTTCTAACATCATGTTTCCTGTATAAAGAAGATCATATACATAAAGGCATACAACAAGAATCTTACCTTCATGCATTTTGGTATACAAAATTGGCTCATGATTGATTCTGTAAAAACCGCTTTTGATGAGAAAGGTGTCAATGCGACTATACCAAGCTCTAGGAGCTTGTTTCAAACCATACAAAGCTTTTTTCAATATGTATATCGTATGCTCTTATCTTGAAATTTAAAATCTAGATGGATACTCTACATAAACTTCTTCCTACAATATACCATTAAAAAGGCATATTTTACATCAAGTTGATATACTTTCCATTTGTGTTGAGATGATGTGGACAAAATGATTATGAGAGTATCTAACCTTGCCACTGGAGAAAAGGTTTCACCATAATCGACACCAAATTGTTGTGAGAACCCTTTGGCAAATAACCTTGCCTTATTTTCCTCAATCTCTCCTTTTTCATTCAACTTTGTCTTATATACCCATTTTACACCAACTTAGGTTTTGCCTTTTGGGAGATCAGCTAATTCCGAAGTCTCATTCTTTTGTATGGCAACAATTTCTTAGCTCATTAAATCTACCCAATGCTTCTCCTTAAGTGCTTACTTAAAATGAGTTGGTTGAGATGAAAGAAATGCAAACATATTATGCTAGTCAAACTCATGCTTCTGCTCATATGTTTCTCTTATGCTTCCTGTTTTCTAATTGTCTTTTGAAGATGTGGAATCGCTGATGGATTCACTACTTGAAGATGTTCCATTTTTAGAATGGTATGGATCTTTTTCAACCTGCAATCTTAGTGGCTGTGGTGGAAAAAAAAATTAATTTGAAGCTTCATTAACTTGATCAGACCAAGATTTATTTTCGAAAATGTTTACATCTCTCCTTAAAACAAACTTTTGGGTAACTCGATTATAAATTTTGTAGGCCTTTAACTTCTCACTATGTCATCAAGTTTCTTTCTTAGCTTCTCAGGAACATGTGAAAATGCTATTGATCCAAAAATTATAAAGTGAGATACATTTACCTTTCTACAATCCCATGTTTCTTGGGGTACTATATCTTCGAGACTAGTTGTTGGAGATCTATTGAGAACATACACTGTTCTTGAAATTGCTTCAGCCCAGTTGTTATTTGAAAACTTCTTCTCATGAAGCATACATCTGACCATAGTCATGATTGATTGATTTTTTCTTTCTTCCAATCCATTCTGTTGTGGAGTATATATTGTTGTATTATGCATTATGATTCCTTGTTGTTGACAAAAAACTTTGAATTCGTTGAAGTTGTATTCTCCTCCTATGTTAGATATGAGTACCTTCAAAGGCTTTACACTCTTCTTTTCTACATCTGCTTTGAATTCTTTGAACCTTGAGAATGTATCTGATTTATTTTTTAGAAAATACACCCATGTCTTCCTGCTATAGTCATCAATGAATGTCAAAAAATAAAGGCTACCACCAATGGATTGTGTCTGCATTGGACCACATAAATTTGTATGAACAAACTCTAAAGGATCTTTTTCTCTAGAGGAAGATTTGGGAATATATCTCTTTTATGCTTGGACATAACACAAATTTTACAATTATAGTCTTTTTGAGTCATAGTAGGGTGACCGATGACGATTGACTATTTCTAAAGTTGACTTAGAGCCTTGAATGGGATATATCATATGGTCATATCAAGAATGCCATAGCTAAGATTGATCTATTCTTGACACATTGTGGACTAAATATTGTGAGAGATTTCGAATTTTAAGAGTCAAAGGAAACATCCTATTCTTGGTTTTCTCAACCTTTGCTATCAGTCCTCTGTTGGGAGGTTTTTCATAGATATAACATATGTTCCCTTGAAATACTACATGTCATATCCATCTTCCATCATTTTTCCTACACTAATGAGGTTATGCTTCAAACCTGGAACATAATAAATGTCAGGAATGTATTTATGTTGATTATGTTTAGTAAGAATAGGGAATCTACCTTTTCCTTCAACTTTAATGCAAGAACAATCTCCAAGGGTAATTTATGATGTTATGGAAGCATCAACATAAGAAAGAAAACTTTTGTTACTTGTCATATGATTGCTACATCCATTGTCTAGCAACCAAATATCCTTATTGTGTGTGTCTTTAAAAAGATAACAGGAAAGAAACATTATTTTAAAGGATCCTCCTTCATTGTTGGAGAGATGGAGATTTCCTCTTTGCTCATCTGACTGTTTCTTTCTACATTCATGTTCATAATGCCCAAATTTCTTGCAGTAATAACATTGGACACTAGATTTTCTCCATGGTCTTGTTCTCTAAGTTTGGTTTTGTGAAGGTCTCCACTGCTCTGCTTCAAGATGATGTTTTGATCTGCCTCTGCCTCACTTGTTGCCACATCTGAATCCTCTGCATCTCCCTCTTCGAAAAGAGAGTTGTGCTTTGAAATCTTGTTACCTCGAATATTCTTCAATGTTGAGTCTCATTTCGTGTGCTAGAAGTGATCCAATCAACCGCTCTACTAAGAAGATTGTAAAATCTTTGGATTCCAGAATGGTTGTTACAATCAAGTCTTATTTCTTGGGCAAAATTTGAAGGACTTTTTCAACAATCTTCCAATCTAAAATGGTTTTAGTCGTGAGCTTGATCTCATTGAATATTCCCATGACTCTAGTCATGGAGTCATCGACATTTTATGTGTGAGTCATCATTAGCGTTTGGAATTGTCATCTCAATGTCTGTAATTTCACTATCTTCATTGTATCATTACCTTGATACACAACTTTCAAGATTCCCCAACATTCATATGCTGTGGTTGCACGAGTTATCTTATTGAAAATATAGTCATTCACTGAGTTTTGTATCCAACATTTGGCTATGTGTTCTTTCTTTCTAGGTTCAGTATCTGCATTCCTCTCATTATTGGACATGACTACCAATGCTTTTTGGGTTAGCTCTATATAAATAGTCTCAGGTGTATCCTAGCACACTTGAGCTTATAGGAATGTCTTCATTCTCAAAGACCAAAACTCTTAATTTTTTCCAAACAGAGACGAGGTCTATAGCAAAGCACTAGAAGAAATAATTTATTCAAATACAAATTTGCTTTCCTTTATTTCTTAAAAAAAAAAATCCTCTAAAACAATTGAACACCCTTCTTAAAAACAAATTCATCCCCCTTCTTACAAAAAATCCTATCTCTTTCCAGCTCTTTTTTATCTAAGAAAACTCTTTTAAAAAACAACAAAACCTATTCTTATTAATAGTCCCATTTAATATATCTCCTTTTAAAAAAAAACTCATGAAAACTTTTTTTTAAAATTCATGAATTAAAACCTTCCCTGAATAAAACCCTTAGCGAATAAAGTCTTTTATGGCCTTGTATTTTTGTGAACCTTTTTTTTTTAGATTCAGAGACAACAAATAAGTGCATGGCTTTGTGAATTAAAAAAATCAACTTTTGCAATCCAAAACGAATTGTTGGGCAGATAAGTTTAACATTTCACACCTTAAATGTGCAAGCCTTCGAATTCGATGAGTAGAAACTTGAAAGTTAAACATTTTTCATGTGTACTCCTCTCATGGGATCTGCTGTGCGCATTTGTTTAAATGCATGGACTGCGAAAATATTGAGAATTTTAAAAATGCATAAGTTGACGACTTTTACAGCTACGCAATTCTCTAATGGTTCTTTTCTCTTCGGGTTCTCATGTTTTTTTGCAAGCCCAGATGATTTGAAACACTGTTTTCTAGAGTGTTTCTAGGAAAATTAGTGTCTTGTCGAATGACTAACCCTCTAGGTTTGGTACCTAACCTAGAAACAACAGTTAAAGAAATTCAATATCTTTCCTATGAGTCACAGATAAGAAAGAGATTATGAAAGACCAACCTGTAACCTCCGCTTGAATCCTTGCTTGATCTCCCTCTCCTTTGGCCGATCCCGTAACTCCTCCCCATACTTAACATGCTTAGAGAGTACCTGCATAGCTACAGAAACAAAGACTTGTCAAAGCATAATGATCCATCACAACATAAACATCATAGAATCAGAAATATGATAAACAAATGAATGCATTTATAGTTAACACAATCAATTGGGAAAATCTTGAAGAACTTTATTGATATCGAGGAGAATATCAACCCATAAGAAGTCTGGTCCAACACCATCCTCCCAACTTCAAGCCTTCTTCACATCACGAATCAGCAAGAACACACAAACAATATCACAATGCTCTCACCTCAATACTGAAACTAGTAGCACTTCCTTACAACTCAGAATAATTTAGCCTTCTCATCTCTTGTATGGGAGATCCTTTTATAGATGATTGCAAGGGGGTGAGTCATCAATGGGGATGTTGAATGCCATTTCATTTGTTGAAGTTAGTTCCACAAGAGAGGGGAATTGGAGATGGTTTCCTAGTTCCCTTGGTCATCCTTGAGCGAATTCAGAGAGGCAAGTGGCACAGGGGAATTTTCTAGAAGATTCCATGAGAAACTAACTCACTGTCCTGGAATTTTGTCTAACCTCACCCATCACACTTACTAAAGGGCCAAACTATGATGCATATCACTTAGAAAATGTAGCAGGGGACACGCATCTCACCCTAGCACAGGGCTTTCAGATATGGTTCAGTTCCGACACTTTTTGGATGATTTCTGAGATGGAACTTTTGGGGAATGAGTCATTTAGATGACTAAGCTTCTTTATGGTATAAAACAACTCTTTTAGGGGTTGATGAGCAATAATATCATTGACATATGAGTCTAGGGTTGATGCACCCAAATATGTCTATAATAGTTTCCCCCTAAAGCATGAGGTCGTGAATTTTCATGTCGGGTGAAAGCTACACTGGAGCCACCTTTCAGAGAGCTATGGATATAACCTTTGTAGGTGAGAAGGATAAGTTTGTCCTTGTCTACTTGGATGACATAACAATATACTCTATCAGCCATCATGATCATCTGCAACACTTGAAGAAGGTGTTCTTTGAGGTGCAGGGGATTTGGGATATCAATGAATCCTAAAAAGTCACAGTTTGCTTTAGAAGAGGGCAAGCTGTTAGGACACTTTGTTTCTACTACAGGTGTCAAAATTGATCCAGAAAGAGTGAAAGCAATACAGACTTTGTCTGTCCCAAGATAAAAAAAAGACATCCAATCCTTTCTGGGAAAAATAAATTTTGTGAGGAGGTTCATTCCTAATTTTGCAGAACTCGTAAAACACATCACCTCCATGTTCAAAAAGGGGTTAGAAGTCAAATGGAGTGATGCAACAAGAATATCTTTCGAAGCTGTAAAAAAGGTTATTATGGAAGCTCCCACTTTAATCAGCCTAGAATATAGCAAGGAGTTCCATATTTTTTCATTTTCCTCAGGTGACACCCTTATAGTAGTTTTATTAGAGAAAGGTGAAGAGGGTTCAGAGCACCCGGTGGCGTTCTTCAACAAAACATTAAGGGTTTATGAACTGAGGTATGATATCATCAAAAAGTAGGCATATGCTCTAATGAAATCTCTGAAAGCTTTCAAAATATGCATTCTGCACTCCAAGGTAATTGCATATGTGCCCTCTGCTTTAGTAAAAGATGTCCTAACACATCCTAATGTTCATGAAAGAAGAGCCAAATGGATTACAAAGCTTATTGAGTTCAACATAGAATTGAAGCCCACGAAGATAGTGAGAGGTCAAGGCCTTGCCCAAGTTATGGCTGAAGTGAATTTCAGGATGCTAGACATGAATTTGATAAGCACAAATTCAGAAGATGGACAAGCAAAAGAAACAACTGAACCAAAGCATAACCAATCGTTGGAAAAAAATCTAGCTTCCCATGAATGGTATTCTACAATAGCTCAATTTTTATTGAAGCTAGAAGTTCCTCCAAACCTTAGTTCAAGCCAATCCAAGACTATTAAGCTCAGAGAAGCCAAGTATTGCATTCATGAAAACTTGGTGTATTGGAGGGATCCATATGGAATCCTTCTAAGGTGTCTTGACAGAGAACAATCAATGAAGATCTTGCATCAATTTCATTCCATCATATGTGGAGGGCATCACTATTGGAAAACCACAAACCAAAAAACCCTCAGGGCTGGGTATTATTGGCCCACCCTATCTTCTGATGTCTTTTCATTTGTTAAATCTTGTGACAGGTGCCAAAGGTTTGAAGGAAAACAACACCTAAAGTCCTTACCCTTGAAACCAATACATGCTAGTGGCCCTTTTCAGCAGTGGGGTTTGGATGTCATAGGGGAAATTAATCCACATTCCAGTGACCAGCACATATGGATCTTAGTAGCCATGGATTACTCTACTAAATGGATCAAGGCCATCCCTACTAGGAGAGCCGATCACCAGGTTGTCATGAAGTTGCTGACAGAAAACATTTTCACCAGGTTTAGCTGCCCACACAAATTAGTTACAAACAATGCATCAGCTTTCAGAGCAAAAGAGTTGGTCGACATGCGTGACTCAATGGACATTGAGCTAGTTCACTCCACCTCATATTACCCTCAAGGTAATGGTCTAGCAAAATCTTCCAACAAAAGCTTGATAAGGATAATAAAAAAGTTGCTGGAAGACAACAAGAAGAACTCGAGTTCCAAACAAAAGTATGCATTGTGGGCTGACAGGGTGACCACCAAGAAATCCACAGGTAACTCTCCATTCAAGTTGGTTTATAGCACTGAGGCTGTATTCCCAATCTAGTTGACCCTCCTTGTGGCAAAGTTCTTGCGGGAAGAGCAGAATGAGGAAAGTGACATGGTGAGGAGGATTAGTGACCTAGCTAAAGTGCATCAAATTAGAGATCAATTGGTTGAAAGGTCTGTAGCACATCAAAAGAGGATCAAAGAAGCCTTTTACAAAAACGAAAAGATAGATAGTTTTCAAGTTGCAGACTTGGCGCTCAAATGGGATGCACTAAAGGAAAAGAAAGGTAATCATGTGAAGTTTGATGCTTTGTGGACTGGAACTTTTATCATTTGTCAAGTCCAAGGGAACAACACTTTCATGCTGCAAAATATGGAGCAGAGACAATTTTTGATGGCTGAGTTAATGGGCAATTTTTGAAAGTTTATGTTGTTTAAAGTTTCTAGGCCATAATGTTGTAAATATGTTATTTTTGCCAGGTTTTAGTGTAGGCTTAAATAGACTCCATGCCCAATGGAATACTAGGAAATGTTTTTAATCTTGTTTTTGTATGAAGGTAGTGGGCTACGATTCTTGAGACCTCAGAGGGAGGATATCATCCCTAAAAGGAGCCAGTGTTGGCTTCGTTATATAACGATGATTTTAAAAGGTTAGAGACAAGCTTGGTCCACTTGGTTGTGCTCGAAGGGATTCCACCTCGGTCACTTCCTCCTTTCTTCCTTTATCCCGCTTATTCTCTTTCATCTTTGTTTCCCTTGTTTTTACTATAAACATGACAAATAACCCCTTTGGCCTTAGCGCCAAGTGCCAAAAGTCCAAACCCTCATAAAACCCTACCATACGCCCTCGCGTGCTTGCTAAAACTTCTCATCGTCTTCTCGTTATTGATTCCCTCCAGTAGAGCCAAAGCAATGTGATGAATACCATTACTGCCCAAGTAAATTGCTCTTGCTCGATAGCGACTGCGTAACTTCGCCTCCCGATCACCGTTCGATCTGGCCCCCTAAGATCTAACTGCCCAAATTCAACCTGCTCCCAGCTCGTTCGATTTCCTCCGCCGAGCCATATCCACCACCTATTTCCCCGATCTAACGACCATCCTATCCAGTCATCCATATCGTCCACTCACCCATGCATTCCACGTCCTCTGACCACTTCGTTTTCCCAAAGGAGGAAGGTGACTAGCTTTCCAATAGTCACAGTCAGACTTCCAACCACCATGTTTAACGGACAGTATGGCCATGGGAGAAAATGACAAAGCACGACCCTATAACTGCATTTATCAGTTATGGAACTCCACCGATATGAAAACTCCAACTGCCTAAGAGGACAACACAACACCTAAACAAATCACATTCATTCACTGAAGCAAGCAAACAGAGTGAGAGATTCCATCAGGCAGTTAAATGCAGTCGATGGTCAATTATGACCCCTCCATACCTAAATGGTCGAGTGCCCTTTTAATGTAAATCTATAAATACCCAGAAACAAGATGAAATTAGGGTTGGTGGTTGGTATTTTGATGAAAGGTTCAACTTGTGGAGACTGTAGATATTTTGTCACTAGCGGCATCTCATCTTCATTTTCAGCTAATTCAAGGTTCTTTTGCTGTTAACTGCTCACTTTCCATTTCCCTTTGTTCCAAGCTTGTGCTTCATATGCTGTATTCTTGATCTTTTGGGGTTTAGCACTAGATAGTTGTCATCGTATCTATGTGTTAGATTGATTGAATGTATAATTGAATACGTCACTCAGGTTTCTTTCTACCTGATGCAAGAGAGTTATCATCATGTCTGTGCATTAGTAGAATAGATTTACAAGTTTCTTCACTAGTTGTAGCGGGCCATCACATGGTCTTGTATATCTGCTGGTGTGGTTAGTATTCTCCATATTCACACAATATCTAAACTATGAGCATTTGGTGGTCTAAATCCTTGTAGTATGGGGTTGTTCACGCATGTCTGGAGTGAAACAAAATAGAAGTGGTTATCTGGCTTGAACAAGCATCAGTCCTTCCATTAAACTTGCAACAATAAGTTGAATTTATATGTTACCAGGCATCTCTGAGCTACAACCTAGGAAATATTCTTGGAATCCTAACAAGGAGCACAGTGTAGTGTTAATAGTAGAGAAGGTGGGTCAATGCAAGGTTAGGAGAAGTGCAGATTTGTTAGTGACAGTGCAGAGGCTAGTCACTGTTAGGAATCACAAGAAATATGCATCGTGATAAACATAGTTGATTTAGTATTTTGGGTGCTTCTCTACTGAAATGGTTGTAGTAGTAGCAACAATAGATGAGAGGGAGTTGCAGTGAAAATGTAATATTGGCAATAATATGGAAGTGTCAGCAACAACACAGATGGAGCATCCGAGTTACACAGTGGTTCATGGTGAGTATGGACATACATTAGCAGCATGGAAGGAGGTAATACAAAGCCAGGTTTTTTTGGCAAGATGTGTACTACTAGTGAGAATGCAGTCCTCGCCAAGAGGGAGTGTTAGTTTCTATACCATGAGATGTGTTCTAGCCACGAAATTTGGTGGAGAGACTAGAATACCTGAGATATCCAAAACATCGAAATCATATATGGGAATCCCATCTAGAGATGACTTAAATATATTATTAACCATTTCTATACGTTTCTTAAGTCTAAACTTAGGAAAACTAGTTAATTAATCAAAATTAATTAAGTCAAGTTGAACCTTCTCTAGAAACTCATGCAGATCCATCTAGAAATGATCTGAACCATCGATTAGGATTTAATATTGGTCATTAGAGTTCCAACTTAAATATATAAGAAGAGATCAATGTGGTGACGAAGAATACACCAAAGGAACTTGGAGAATTCAATTTTCCATAGTAGCAGTAGTGAGATTCCTAAGAGTTTGAGCTTCAGTGAGGAAGCAGAGACAGTGAGAGGTAGGGAAGGTGAGGTTGGAGGAATATTTTCCGACCGAGTGAGGGAATTTTCATAGAGGTAGTATAGGGAGAGTGAGGCTCATGTGGGGACTACACAATAGCCTCTAATGGTTTGACTTGCACATTTGAGAAGTCGTTTAAGTGTTTTGATGGCAGAAGAATTTTGCAGAGGTCAGGAGAAACGTTTCTAGAGTCATTGGAAAACAAAAGAAGTGACTCAAAGTGAGATACATGTTGTACAAATTAGAGCCTCTGTAAATCCCACATAGAGGGTGACTTATGGGAGTTTGTAAAGGGTTTCAGAGGGTAGTCTTTCATGTGAGGGTTTCCTGCGGGTTGCAAAAAATACTTGCTAGACTTTTGTTAGTATTTTCCTTTATAGGATTGCCAAATTTGGCATCCATATTATTGTACTAAGATTTCATTATTTCATAATAATAGAACCCTCATCTGTTGCATGAGTTTTCAAAAGTTTGGGTTTTCCGAGGACATTTTTCCATAAATAGTAGTGTAATTTTTATGCGTGTGTGATGGATTTTATCAGTTTCCACAACTATTATTTCCATAGTTTGATTTGTGAAGGCTGCAATGTGATTTATTTAGTATTTGTTGTAACAAATAAACTTTTAAAATTAAATAACAATTAGAAGAATAATTTTGAGTTACTGCAATAGGATTTCAGTTTTGTAACTTTTGCAGTTTGAAACCCTTTCTTCTTATGCTTACACTTTGTGCTTGGCCCATATACACAACTCTTAGATACAAATTTTTATCATAGTCACAACCTTTGGAACTACTCAACCTCTTAGTGGGCTCCTTAAGACACTGAGAATTTTACACAGTGACCGATATGAAGGTTTAATCATTTGTTGTCTTCACTAAATATCAATGAAAATACTAAATTAACACAGAAGGAATATAGAACATAATTCATTGGTTTTGTAGCATGCAAAATAGAAAATTTCACAGATTATGTGATCCTACTATACAAACCCAATAACAATGAGGATGCTAGGATTTTCTCTCCTCTAATCTTCCTTTCATCATCACTAAAACAAAATAGAGGTTGTAAATAACAACCCTCTAGTATCTTTACACATGTCCTTGTTCTAAAAGGTAATGCCACTCCACCTAAAAAAATATTTACATGTCCCATAAGGACATAAATAACACAATTATCCTAGCTAAATATCACAAGCTAACTAAATATCATGATTTAAGTAACTACAAAAACGAACTTGTTGATGTGGCTAAAAAAATAAAAAAATTGCTAGGATACTCCTGCATCACTTATTTTGGATTGACGATAAATGTTTACCATCCATTTAATTTATATAAATGCACTAGTTATAATATATATATATATATATATATATATATATATATATATTAATATATATATATATATAATATACATATATATATTTAAAATAACATGGACCAAAAATCTTTATTATGAAGATTTAGTCCCGCATTACTATGAGTATTCTTAGTTTATAAATAGTCTATCTTACAACGCCATGGGCCAATACCCCATACCCAAAAAAAAGTAAGTCACTTCATATGGCACTTATTCATATGACATTTTTTTAATTAATTGTTTAACTAAAAGAACAAAAAATTCATATCAACCTTTAATTGGTGTATATATGAATTCAACACATGAACCCTGAGGCACTCAAACTTCTCAATATGGTCACAATGAAGTGAGTTGTATGTACAAAGGCATGCATACTCTATCTGTGCCACATTTTCAACCTATGACCTCTTAGGAGGAAACACATGCTCTTAACCGTTAGGCTCACGTAGATTGTGTAGAGTTCATTAGTTAAACTTGTGATTTGAATGAATTTTAAACAAATTAATTCGGAAAATAAAAACCTAATTTTTTGAAAATGTTGCACTTAATGACAACTTCGTACCTCTTAGGAGGAAACACATGCCCCTAACCATTAGGCTCACTTAGATTGTGTAGAGTTCATTAGTCAAAGTTGTGATTTTTAAACAAATTAATTGGGAAAATAAAGAGGTACTTTTTCTAAAACATTGCACTTAAAGAGAACTCCGTAATTATTAAGAGGATGGTATGGATTTAAACTCAACGCAACATTCTAAAATAGTTTGAGTAGTATGCAAAAATCAAAGGTTCAGATTTATCTTAAAAATAGTTATGCATTTTTTTCCTTTTAGTTAAATTGATTAGTTAAAGAGAATGACATATGAACAACCATTATGTGAAATAAGTTATGGGTTTTTTAGACATATGTCTTGTAAGAAAGTCTATTTGGAAATATGGTAAATTTTGGGTGAGTCTACATGGTAAAGCATCTTATTACATGTTTTTTTAAATGTACATATGTTTAGCTTATAGTAATTCTTTTTACAAGTAATATTTAAAATAGTTTTAGCATTTAGTTAGTTTTTTAATTTTTTAAGTTGAGCAAAATGACATATATCATGAAACTAGTTATCTTTTTTTAAGCATGTGGTATTGATAAGCCATGGTATTGGCCCATAGTATTGTAATAAAACTTATTTAATTAATTAATCTGATTTTCACATTATTATACTAACATAATTTTATTATAGATTTTAAAAATATTAAACAACAACATGACTTGCCTTCTATAAATCTAATTGACTTCACTCCTATCCATTTAATTTGCTAAATCTATAATAAAATCTAAATATGGATAAACATTTAACTTTTTATATATATCGCAGGTACTCTATAATAGATATTATATTTGCTAGTTACACCAATAGATGTTATGTTTATATAGAGAGAGACTGCAGTGACATTCGTGGTTGAAAATATGGCAGAACAAGCCATGTGTACTGATGTCTTTTATCTCAAGACGAGGAGTATATGTGGTGGAGGAAGTAAAGCCACAGCATCCAAAGAAACCAACAATAAGAAAGTGTCTCTGGTCACAACAGCTTTTACAATTGAATTCCCACAGAAGTATTCAATTGCATCACGTGACGACCGTTGGCAGTTATAAAGAGAAAATGTACCCAGTGAAAGTAGGTGTGTGCATAATGTGTGACAGTGAAGAGTGAGGAGAGAGTGTGTGCATAATGTGTCACATGGAAATGTCACTATCGTCAGTTTTAATCAAGAAAATGTATACAGTGAAAGTGGTTGTTTGCATATTGTATGAAAGTGAAGAGTGAGGCGGCATATAAGAGCAAATGAAATCACATGGAAATGTCACGATCACCTGGGAAGCATGTGCTTTTCGTTTGTACGTGATGCAGAGAAACAGTAGAACACAACTCATTTTGGCCATCCAGATTCATTATTGGATTGCACATTCATTTGTAGCCGGGATGGGTGGCCATCACAATCTTTTTTTTGAACGGCAGGATTTTAGCTTTCTAGAGAAGGGGAGTGACGGAAAGGTCATTGATGTTAAGTTTATGATATCTTACAAGGATTGGATAATAAGTTTGTTTTTGTTCTAAGGTTATATATAGAAAAATAATTTAGGTTATAATAGTTTAATTATTAAAATAAAACAAGTTAATAGCCAAAAACTTTAAAGTATCTGGTAAGAATGAAACTTATTTTCAGTGTTAACAACCACATATAATTATCCTCACTGAGTTCCGATAAATTTTTCAGCCCCTAAATATATATATATATATATTAATAAATTTAACTTTTTAAAAATAAAATTGAGGTTAAATCTTGATTTGTTGCAGTTAAAATGGTTTTTTAACTGCATATTTGGATTCAGCACCCTGAAAAACTATAGCTATCAAACTTTAGATTCCAATAAATTCGTGCCTGATTTTGACCAAAAAAACCCACCAGAAAAACTTTTAAAAAGTCCCATTATAGACAACTGTTTTGTTTAATTTTCATACCATTCTCTCTTAGTGTTACAAATAACACAAGTATTTTTATAATAACTTTACAAATATCACATAAACATATCCAGCTACATTATACTACTCAATAATAATAGTGAACTGGTATGTAGTGGCATGTCATTCTTTAGTTTATTATTCTAAAATTATTATATTATCTTTCTCTATAATACACTTAGTAATACAAATTACATGAAGCTAAAGTTAAGTGTTTTACAATGATTGTGTTATAATTAATTATATTGCTTCTGTAATTAACACCATATTGTGTTTTACTTTATATTGCCTCTGTAATTAACACCATATATATAAAATAATTAATTTATTTTTATTCCAAAAATATTCATAGATGATATTGTTTCTTAAATAAAATGTTTTTAACAAATAAAATGTCATTGTCACATTACTTCATCATTAACAATACACAATGGTCAACAAAGGGATACTATATTATGTTATTATTATATCTTTATCTCTCTCGAATTTGTCACAATGTGCTTTGTCCTTACTAGGATTCAGCTCTTTTATTGTATGCGTACCAGAACTTATTCACACTATGGTGCTTTGTCCTTACTAGGATTTAGCTCTTTTATTCACACTATTCACACTATGAAGGATTAGGACGCACAATTTTCAACAACAGGCATATTGTGTTATTATGATTGAAAGTTTCTATGTGATCTGTATCACAATGTACTCATATTGTGAGGTACTCGCATACACAATTTAAGTAGATATCTTATATTGCTATATATTATGTGCTAAAATTAATTTTCGAAATTTTATTGTGCTCTCTTTGAGAGTTGGAATTTCCATTTTTATTATGTTTGATACATAAAATCGGATATATTAATTTTCAAATTTATTTTATTTTAAAATATAATAAAATTGAGATACAATATTGTTTTTAATAACATTTTTTAAATAAAAAAAATATTATTGAATTTTTTTATTGGATGCAATTAGGATTTACAATTAACAATATTATTATATTGTGCTATATTCTATTAATGCCTTTTTTTATTATTTATCCAATTAAATATATAGTTTGGAGTTTTTTTAAGTATTTGTTTTGGACTGTATATTAGTATATCTTTTTGGTTGCATTTGTTCATAATTAAACATGGATGTGTTAAAATGACAAATTTGAGTTGAGAGTTCTCAACAATTTGAATGCTCTAAGAAATTTTTAGATATTAAATTCATAAAGAGTAAAAAAAAAAACATTTTAAATAATAAAAAATTACAATTTGAACAAAAACCATTTCATCATAAACTTTAAAATATTATAAAAACTTAAACAATTTTTTTTTATTACTCCTTTAATATAACTAAAATATCAAAAAAAATAATAAAACAATCATAAAAACACTACAAACAAACCATTAACGCAATAAACACAATATAGGCAATACACATATCTGTAACATAATCTAAACACATAATAAAAAAAAAAATCATATTTTGAATTAGGAGAATTTTCAAAATTCTTTTATGATTGGTGACAATCAATTTGTGGAACTTCATTGTGCTTTATATCTCCTTCGAAGATCTTCATAAAAACACCTACAAACAAACCATTAACGCAATAAACACAATATAGGCAATACACATATCTGTAACATAATCTAAACACATAATTAAAAAAAAAATCATATTTTGAATTAGGAGAATTTTCAAAATTCTTTTATGATTGGTGACAATCAATTTGTGGAACTTCATTGTGCTTTATATCTCCTTCGAAGATCTTCATAAAAACACCTACAAACAAACCATTAACGCAATAAACACAATATAGGCAATACACATATCTGTAACATAATCTAAACACATAATTAAAAAAAAAAAATCATATTTTGAATTAGGAGAATTTTCAACAATGAGAATTCTTTTATGATTGGTGACAATCAATTTGTGGAACTTCATTGTGCTTTATATCTCCTTCGAAGATCTGATATTTCTCCTCTATGATAGGTAAGGTATTATTTATTATTTTTAAAATAATGATAGGAATGACTATAAA
>APFE030177711.1:90212-139759 GCA_000404065.3 Pinus taeda
ATAATTAAAATTTAAAATAGGGATAAAGTTTTATATAATTTTTATTTTTCTAAATTAAAAAAAAAAAATACATTAATGATCGTTTCACTTTGAGGGCTACTGAAATGGATAATTATCAACAAAAAAATGCCTTACATCATGCTATGGTGGACCAATAACTCATCGGGTCTCTGCACTCTTATTTAGTAAGAAAATCAACTTTGGAATGTCATTATATGTGTACATAAAAGATTTAGTATTACAAACATATTATACCTTACATATTATAAGATAGGACGAAAATATGGAAAAGAAATGAGAAAATAAAAATAAATTTGCAGTTAATTTAAAATATGTAAATAAATATTTTTTTTTTAATAAATGAGTGTTTTGTTATGATTTAAATAGATTATTTAGTCAATGGGTGAATGGAGGGGTAGGGTGTTTTATAAGATTTGTGTCAAAGATTTTATTTGCAAGAAAATAATAGAATATATATTGGGAGGGTGGTTAGGCAACCACACATGTTTATATAAGTGCTATTTTAATATAGAGAAAAGGAAATGTACCAAAATGGTACAAGGGTTAAGAAATAAAGTGATGAATTTATTAATGGTTTTTAAGAGGAATCACAAGTGGAAATAAATTTTTTATAGCCCTTGGTGTCTCAGGCACATTGGAACCCCGTACAACACCGTAGACAGTCAAAGGTTGGAGCCGAGAACGAGTAATAGAACGAGCCGAGAACGAGTAATAGAACGAAATCAGCCAAAGGAATTAGAGCCACACATTCACAAAGACTCTGCATTGTAGCGATTATGTTTTGCCCCCATTTTTGCATAATTTATTTTTGTCACAATGCTTGTATATTGTTGGAATAAGGTCACTGGCATACGGTGTGCATAGTCATATGGTTAATTGCATGGATGGATGTTAGTCAATATTGTTACCCTCTTTATGTTACCGGAGTAAATCTTGGAAGGGGAAGTAGGGTTGCATTTTCTGGGCATATGAACATTCCAAGTCTGGTAGACCTATGGTAATTATGTTTCTGCCAAGGTGGTTGATATCTCTATTATGTGTTGATTTATTTTTCCATGCACAACATGCGCAATAAAGAACACAATTTGTATGGTCTCTTTTTCGATTACAACTAGAAAATAGAAGTCAATCCCAACTCTTTTAGTCTTACATTTGTTGATTGGTCCATGTCTATGTCTAGTTGGGTTTCAGTGTGCACTCTATGGCATCATGTCAGTATTATGCATGAAGCTATAATTCAATGGCGGCTCATGCACTTCTCGTTTTTGGTAAGTTTGAGTGTTAATACCATAATACAGGGTCGGGGAATTTCCTTCTCTTCCTTGAGGGAAGGCGAGACCACCCTTACCTAGTAATGATAATTCGATCCTTATGAATGCAATAATCGAGACTAACAAGCTTCAAACATGCACTCAACATTTTGATGTTAGAGGGGATATCTTCCAAACTGAATTGTATAAGTTTAACCTTTTACGTCTTTGGCCCCTAGCAACATCGCATAATCACTTTCTATGGAAGAACGCTTACAAGGAAGGTCATTCAGGGTAGTATAATGTGAAAGATGTTATGGGTGATCTCAACATGTGCTCTCATCATGGTATTGGGAATCGTGAAATTTGCAGGGGGCATGGATGAGGCCATCAGAGGACCTATAACTAGGACCAAGAAGGGGAGTTGAACTACAAAACCTCCCCCTCAACTGAAGTAAGGAAAAAACCAGAACAACTAGAAACTTTACAAGGCAGAGAACGTGGAACCCACATTGAGGAATATTTACAAAGAGAGTTTGGAATCCTCATGGATGAGTGAGGCCATACTTGAGGTTGTAGAAATTTATATAGAGAATTTGATGCAAGGGATAAAAAATATGCTCAAAATTAATAGTGCTCAAAATCTTAAGAAACGAGTGCTCAATCATACACCTCATTGTTCTAATTCTACTAATGCTTGAATCACCTCAATATCACACTGTAGGCAAAAGTTACTGTGTTTTGAATCTTTCACAAACAACTAAAGATTCAACTTGCAGGGTTAAATAGGTTGGTCATATGATGATGTGGCATTGACATTAGTGAGTCACTTTGTAACACGATGGTTAGATGGGCCAATATTGTGCAGAGAGGCATGATAGTACAGGGGTGTTGTCATATTTCTAATGGTTGGTGAGTTTGGTTTCAACAAATTGGAGGACACCACATGGCCCTATGAGAGGGCACCACATGGCCCTCGAAGGGTGTGCAAAATTTGTTAGCAAACCAATTGACCTTAGCAGGCTTTGACCTCAAGACCTTTGATTATATAATTGAATAGTTTACCAATACACCATAGAATGTGACTTGTTATAAGAAGTGTGCTGGTTATATTTAAGTTTCCTTGTTGAGGATTTGGAGGGCGGGGCGCAAGGGGGGCCAACGAGCTCACCCAGCCATCCTAGCCCTGGTTATAGGGTATAACATGTCACCAAATGTGGAGGCAGAGCAGGCAGAGAGTTGGCCTAATCCCCGGTCCAATTAAAAACATGGTAACTAATAGCTAACACGAGGGAGGGGCGAGGCATGTGGCACCTTTCCCATGCCCTACAGTGTAGACACATGCCAACCATCATGATGAAGAGTGGAGGATCGGTGGGTGTGTGGCCTATAGCTCGTGCCCATGATCATTTGATTTCCATTTGACCTAATGCAGGGGCAAAGGATTAGGGGCATGACCCTATTCATGCATTTAAACGTTCAAAAAATTGCACTATTTTCAGTAGCAATGTCACTAATTCCAAGCTAGTTTGTTGCCTTATGTTTCCACCAAAGGAAGAATCTGTTTTCAGTTTTGACATAGGGTCAATTTTGTAGGTTAGTTAGCAATGAAATGAAGGAGTCATAACTTGGCCATTTTGCATCCTTTCTGAGCCCAAGAAGAGCCTACAAAAGGGTTTTTGGGCTTTCTGGACATAATGGAAGCGTTATTTTTGTGATTTGAGCATTCTATGTTGACGTAATTGAGCCCGGGAGTGGTGAACTATGTCATCAAATCGTTGTTTTGTGATGCTTCTTATTGTTTATTTTTCGTTTTTCAGATCTACGAAACTTCACTAAGTTTCATAGGTTTATATGCTTTTGTGATTTTGATCCATTTCCCATAAGACATAAACTAGCTTGCAAACTCTTTCAAGAAACCTTCAATTTTTTTTTTTAATTTCAGATAAGTTTGGTATCAAAGCAAGGTTGTTTTGAAGGGTTGACAATTTTTGCAAGTGCTTTCGTCAATTGTTACAAGGTATAAATTTATAAGAGGAGAATGAGTGCTTAAATAACCAAACCTTCAAATTGGTTAAAAGAAGCCACAAAATCCACTAGTTGAGGCACATGAAGAAGGACAAAGGTTGATCTCTGAGGATGAGAGATCTTTCAGAAATATTTCTATGATATATATGATATGGTGAAAGTGTTATATAATGAGAGGACAACAAGGATGCAAGGAGAAAGTTCTAATCTACAAAAATGTAATCATGGTGATGGAATCAATCCTCCACCTCCTCCTTCACCTTCTTCTTCATCTCCATCTTCACCTCCTTCAACACATAGACATACTCGTCCTATATGACCCATTCCTATTTTGTTTTTGCATATGACATAAATAATCATTACTATGGGAAGAAAACCCTTTTTCAAGCAATGTGATTTTGAATATGTCATGATAGTTAAGTGAGGTTAAGTTTATGGTTTTTGTATAACCAAAATTTTGATTGGGTCCAGATTAGTTTAGGATGTTACAAAATATTTTTGAAATTACACATTAGTATCTCCACATATGTGAGTAATGGGAGTCAAGGTGGCATAAACATGGTATAAAAGTGGTTAAATAAATGGTCATAAATTTATGTGAACTCATCCAAAAATAGACTCTAAATATTTTAAGACCCTAAATCACCAAAATGGGATCTACCAAAAGATGAACCTGATAATGCCATGGCTTTGAGTTTTGCATTATAGAAAGGTTCTCACTAAAATAAAATTTATTTATTGATCCACTTGGATTGGATTAGTACGATCCCATTAAATGGTTTACTTTACACATTATCTTTGGCAATGATCTACTTCAAGAATAATTATAGCTCGTCTATGATTTTTACTTCAATATTCAAGAGTCGTTTTTAAAACAATTCTTCTTATGAGAAAATGGATGGTTATTATTTTCTTTACTAGTGTTATTTATAAAAAATCTCTTATTATGAGAAAATGGATGATTATTCATTCCTTTACATTGTTATTCCCAACAACATTAGTAGCTTACTCAAAATATCCATATTCTTTACGAGTTAATCCTTTTGCATTGTTCTTAAAGGTTGTAGAAGTTAAACACCTTGATCTCTTTTAAAGTTAGCATTATGAAGGCACCAATCATGAGGACTTAACCTTGTGAATATTTAACATACAATGTGGTATATTGAAGAATACTTCTAATTACACTAGATCATAATAAATACCTCCAAAAAATATTTCTATCTAAATACCTATCCAATAAAAATTTTAGTTTAAAATATATTATTTTCACTACACATGTTATGTATCCATTTTTTTGTCATGTTTTCAATAATATATTTTATTTCTATCCCTCGTATGATGACATGACATAAATCCGATAATACTTGGATGATTAGTATGAATATTTATGGGCTACATTATTTTTCCTTTTCTCTTCTCTTTCTTATTCTAGTATACATTGAAATGATTATATATCAATGGAGGTTTTGATAAAAAAAATAGTTTGGATCATCCAATGGGGTAAAAAGTGTCGAAGTGGGTAGCTAGGCTACCTAGCTCATAATGGTAAACATCTAATGAAGAAGGAAACTTCTAGTCCTAGGAAACTTATGTCGAGAAAGGAAATATATAAATAATGTATTTGTCTTTTCCTATTTGGAAACTCATAATAAAGAAGGCATGTTCTAAATATGTATTTTTAATCTCTTGAAAAAGATATCAAACATCACGATAATAGAAGTGAATGTTAGAGTATTTTATCTTATCTTGTGTGATTTTGTTTGATTCATTTGATTTTGTGTCATGTTTTTGGAAGATCTAGTTGAGAGGCTAGACTCTTTTAGTGTAACACCCCTCCCCTGTGTGTAAACCATTACAAGCCTAAGCGAAGAAAATCTAAGTCTCATGTGTAACAAGAAATGTAAATACTTTATAAAATAAGTAGATAAACTAATTACTTGGGAAAGAAAGACACCAAGAAATGAGATTCTTACCAAATCCCATTGGTGAATGAGAAAGGACAATTATTTCATGATAAATCTTCTAGATTCAATTCTAGATAAGCCGGGTGGATTGGACATAAATATCCATTGAGAAAAACATAAAATATTTGTGGGAGAGAAATGCAAGGTTTTATGAGGAAATGTCTCGTGGGAGAGAAAGGCTAGATTTTTTGAGAAAATCCTAGGTAAATGGATAAAACATATCCATAAAAGTGACATGCTACTAATGGAAACCATATCATGAAAGAGGGTATTAAATACCCATTGTGGAGAGGAACATACAACATTTTATCCATGGTAAGAACCTTTCCAATTTGCAGAATGAAATGAGATCTTACAATGTACTTCTTGTGTGAAGCAATAAGAGTAAAATGATCTATGTTCTTCTACCTTATATAAATAAAATATATCCAGTGGAGCTTAGTGCTTTAGACCAATCTCGAGTAGCCTGATTTTATGCACTAGATTCTGAACATGAACCTAAATTGGTAAAATAAATATTCTCTAAACCCAAAGGTTTTGCATAATTACAGCTCAGAGTGGTATAAATATCTTATGTTAGTAGCAAAATAACACACGCATTAGGTAAGTAACTAGGGAATGATGATTCATCACTTCTTCTAAATTTGGATTGGCGATTTTCGGTTACAGCTTCTGTTCTAGGGTTTCTGACCTTCCCTGCCATTCCAGAGCCTGCTCTGGCTGAGCAGCTCACCAGACTGGCTGATCTCTGCTGCAGGGGCAGGGGACTGGCCCATCAAATGCGCGGAGGGGGGTCCACAGGGACCCCATCATTCAAAAGCATCGTGATGAACAAACAGACAAAAAATGAAGGGTTGAGAATCCCAGGATTCGGTGATAGCAAAAGCCCAGGAAGCAGCAGAAAAGACAAAGGGCAGGCAATGTCAGCGGAACAGGGAGGAGGTTCCAAGAAAAACGAAAAGGAAGCAGAAAACATACCCCTCGGGGCAGCTGCAAATTCTCAAGACGAGGGCCTAATGCAGACCCAAACCACTGAAGGAAACGACAAAGAAAAGCAAGGGGGGCCACGAAATGGCAAGGAGAAGGAACCACCCATAACCCCAGGCACCAGCAAGGCCCCTCAGGGAGCCTGTAAGCCCAAAAAGAAAGAAGCCCTAAGAGTGATCTGTATGGACCCGGAGATCCAAGCACACAGGGAGCACATGTCGGAGCATGCGGTCATTTGAAAATTCATGGGACTGTGGCCTACGGAGCGCGCCCTTTGCCAATGGATCAAGCAGCACTGGAAGCCCAAAGGTGACATTAATCTGCACCTAGGCGCTAAAGGTTTTTTTACAGTTGTCTTTACAAACCTAGAAGACAAAGACAGGGTTTTCGAAGGAGGCCCATATTTTTTCTCTTCAGCTAGTCTCTACATGAGACCCTGGAAGCCCAACTTTGTGCCTAAAAATGAAACCTTCACTCAGGTCCCGCTTTGGATCTGTCTCTTCTCCCTCCCCATAGATTATTGGGGTCTAAATACTCTCAAGAAAATAGGAGATAAGCTGGGTACATTTGTCAAAGCGTCTGAAGCTACTATCCAGCGTAGATACACTTCATGCGCTAGAATCTGTGTGGAACTAGACGTTTCTGGAGCCCTGCATGAAGGTATTTGGCTGGAGTTCCAGGACGAAGACTACTTTCAGGTCATTGACTACGAAAAAATTCCTTTCCGCTACAGAAAATGTCACAAGCACGGGCATCTAGTAAGAGACTGCCCTCTCAATAAAACGGAAGAGGCAAGCAAGCCCCAGGTTGAGCAGCAGAACAAAGAGGCATTCTCAAAACCCAAAATCAGGCAAAGAGCCAACAGAAGATGGCCTAATAGAGCAGGAGTCAGCCCAAGTGCTTTCCTCAACCCCTTCAAGGTTCTAGAAATGGACACAAAAACAGAAGAGATCCGAGTAGAAGAGAGAAACGCAGAGGAGCCAAAAAACCAACAAGAAAACAACAGGAAGGAACAGGACGAGGGTTCACATAGTCCCAGAGATATTAGAATAGAACAGGAAAGCACACAATATGAGGACATGGAGATGTTCTACAGTGATGGGGGTAACGATGAACAGGAACTAAATGAAGCTCTAAAAAAGGTAGGAGTCGACTTACCAGCTCTAGAGGAGGACTGGAGGGCTAAAGGCATTGAAAATGTCCTAGAGGAAGAACTAAAAAGGATAAGCGAACTCTTTATTGCCAGACAAAGAGCGGAACTAGCTAGGAAAAACAGAAAATTGGGAATAGCAATAGGATCAATCAATCACTCCAATTTCATCTCCCTCAGCCCAGCAGGCTTCAAACCAAGAAAGAAAAGAGGAAGGAGGACGACTAGAGAGGTTCTTCATGACTTGGGAATCCTATTGCTGAACTCAGGTAAAATGAAGGCCCTAGAAGCCTTCCCATCCTTTAATCCCTCCACCTAGTTATCAATGAAAGTTATTTCTTGGAATGCAAGAGGGCTTAACAGCCAAGCTAAACAAAGACTTCTCATCAGGAAGTTCAAAACAGAAAAATTGGACATGATGTTTATTCAAGAAACAAAATGCTCCTCCTCTCTTATCAAAATCATTAGTCAAAAATTAGGTAAGCCTCTTGACTTTATTGAAGTAGCCAGTACAGGTTGGGAAGGAGGCATCACCACCTTTTGGGACTCAAGAACTATCAGTGTTCTAGCCTCAGAAGCCACTCATGCCTACATAGCCACGGAAATTCAAATCACAGGTAACTCTGATACTTATCTCCGTGTCAATGTTTACGGCCCTCAAAGACTAGATGATAAGTTCCTTTTCCTCAACTCCCTCCAAAGACTGCAATCTAGATATCAGGCTTCTAAGATCATCATAGGCGGAGACTTCAACATGATCACCTCCCTCCTGGAGAAGAAGGGAGGGTTAAGAAAACTCAACAGAGATGCAGGGGCCTTCGCTGAATTCATTGAATCGGCAAAGCTAGTGGATGTGCAACCCTCATCTTACTCCTTCACCTGGAATAACAGAAGTGGAGGGGAGCACCTAATTGCCTCCTGCTTGGACAGGTTCCTTATCTCAGAGAGCATTGTTCTGGAGGGCATTACGGTCAGCTCTAACATCCTCCCTAGTGGGGGCTTGGATCATTGGCCCATCTCTCTTGAGGCTGCCTTCCTGGGTACCCCAAGAAATAAGCC
Source organism: Pinus taeda (assembly GCA_000404065.3). Taxonomy (NCBI): domain Eukaryota; kingdom Viridiplantae; phylum Streptophyta; class Pinopsida; order Pinales; family Pinaceae; genus Pinus; species Pinus taeda. The sequence continues at coordinate 98,672 of APFE030177711.1, forward strand.
TTTCCGTTTTGAAAAATTTTGGCTACAACATCCCAACTTTGTTAATTTACTAGAGCAATGGTGGAGTGAACCTTTGCAAGTTCAGGGAACCAAAATGTTTAAACTCCGAAGCAAGCTCAAGCATATCAAAAGTAAAATCAAGCACTGGAATACCACAGAATTTGGCAATATCTTCAAATTAAAATCCATTCTAGAGGGCAAGCTAGAGAGTATACACAAAATCTGGATCTCTGGCAACATAACCGAAGAATCCAAAGAGAAGGAAAAAGACCTTATGACTCAATGGCATCAAAGAAGCCTCCAAGAAGAAACACTCTGGAAACAAAAATCCAGAGTGCTATGGCTCAAATAAGGCGAACAAAACTCAAAATTCTTCCACAGGTCCACCCTTGACTACAGAAATACCAACAAAATTCTCAACCTCAAAAATGCTTCAGGCGACACCCTTCATAACCACAGGGAAATATCCTCGCTCCTGACAGCTCATTTCAAGCTCATTGCTCAGGAATCGCCTATAGACAGAACTGATGCAATCAACTCTTTAACGCAATCAATCCCCAAGGTGGTGACGAAGGACCAAAATCTTGCCCTCCTCAAAGAAATTTCAATGGAGGAGGTGGAGGAAGCAGTTAAAAGCATGCCCAATGATAAAGCCCCTGGACCAGACGGCTTCACCATCAACTTCTTCAAAGCATGCTAGCAAACCATCAAAACAGAAACCTGGGAAGTGGTGGAGGACTCTCGACGCTCTGGGACTATTCTCAAATCAATCAATTCCACTTTCTTGGCTCTAATTCCTAAGGAAGAGAATGCCCAAACCCCAGAGAAATTCGGACCTATTACCCTGTGCAATGTGATCTACAAGATTATCTCCAAGGTCATCGCTAACATACTCAAATCCATCCTACCTAATCTCATCTCAAAAGAGCAGTCGGGTTATGTAGAGGGTCGACAAATCTTAGACAATATTCTCCTTGCTCAAGAAATGGTCCACACTCTTCAGATCAGGAAAAAAGCAGGGATGATCATGCAGCTTGATCTCTCTAAGGCTTTTGACAAAGTAAATTGGAATTACCTGGAAGCTGTTCTAACAGCTTTCAGCTTTGATAAAAAATGGAACAAGTGGATCCTGGCCTTCATCAAGTCCTCCTCCTTTTCCATTCTCGTCAACGGTTCTCCTTCAGAAACATTCACTCCATCCAGGGGCATCAGGCAGGGAGACCCTCTCTCCCCTTTCCTCTTTGTGATTCTCATGGAAGGCCTTAGTTGTCTCATCCACAAAGCCAAAGCAGATGGCAATATCAGAGGTCTCCGCCCTCTTCATTCAAGTCCAGCCACTACTCATCAGCAGTTCGTGGACAATACTCTCCTTCATGGCACCCCCACGGTGAAAGAAGCGTTGGCCTTCAAATCCATTCTAACTTTGTTCAGCAAAGCTTCAGGTATGGAAATCAACCATGCTAAATCCAAGATTTTTTTCTTCAATACTCATTTAGCAATTCAGAAACATCTCACAAGCATTTTGGGATTTAAAAGGAGTACTCTCCCCTCCAAATACCTGGGAGCCCCGCTTACCTCCAAACCCTAGCAAAAGCACCATTGGGAAAGCACCCTAGCCAAGCTGGAAAACAAATGTAAACATTGGACTCTCAGAGCCCTAAACTTTGCGGGCAGGCTTGTCCTCAGTAAGGCCATCTTGCAAGCCATTCCCCACTACCTCCTTTCCATCCTTCCTGCTCCCCAAGGCATTCTTCACAGGATCAGAACAATCGAGAGAACTTTCCTATGGAGAGGCAACGTGGAGAAAAATAAATGGGCCTTAGTGGCCTGGAACAAGCTATGTAAATCCAAATCTCTAGGAGGCCTCAACCTTATAGACCCCCAGACCTCAAACAATATCTGCGGTGCGAAATTATGGTGGAGATGGCTCAAAGAACCACACCTTCCCTGGGCAAAGCACTGGAAAGAGAAATACACCCCTAACTGCAGCGAGACAGATCTTATCCGCCTTCAGGAAGTTCCGGAAGGTTCTCCAATTTGGAATCTAGCGAAAAGGAATCGCAACATTATCCAAGATCACAGCTTTTGGGAGATTAGGAATGTAAACACGACACGTTTTTGGGAGGATGCTTGGCAGCAGCTTCCCTGCCTCGCAACGCCAAATTTGGAAAACTACAAGAGGGAAGTACAATCAACGGGCAACTACAAAGTAAACCAGTACTGGAGCCAGGATCCCAACGAACAGGAGTGGAGAATCTGGAATCCCCCCAACTCCAACAGCTTTGCAGCTGAGTGCCCTCTTCTTCAGAGCCTCCTAACTATTCTCAACAAAAGGAAAATTCGAACTTCTTCAGCCAGTGATCAACTCAGATGGGGAATGAAGGGAAACGACAGCTACACCCTAAAGGAAGCAAGGATTCAGCTAGAACAGAATGACCTAGGGGAATTCCTCCCCTGGAGCACTAAGATTTGGAACAGCCTCTTCTGGCCCAAAATCAAAACCTTCCTTTGGCTCCTTATGCAAGGAAAAACCCTCACTTGGGACAACCTCCGGAAAAAAGGCTTGTCTGGCCCTTCAATTTGTCCCATGTGTAGAAGCGAGGAGGAAACAATAAACCACCTATTTAACTCATGCCTCTGGGCTAACAGTATATGGCAGTGGCTAGAAAACATAATGCAACAATCCAACAGGAACATAATTTCTATACAAGACACAATTACCCAGTGGCCAGAGGACTTCTCGAGTAATTATAGGGTTAACAGCATCTGGAAAATCATCCCAGGCTTTGTAACCTGGACCATATGGAAGGAACGGAACAGGAGAATTTTTCAAAATGAACAAAGGAATTTCGAGTTCTCGCAAATTACCTTATCGGCTATCATCCGTGAGTTAATCTCCGCCAAATGTACGGGAAGGTCCGCCGAGAATCCCTCGCCCAGGGACCAACGCATTCTGGCTAGCTTCAAACTAGATTCGGCTGATAGTGCTTCAACTGCTAGCAGCCATCTCTCTCCCCCAAAAGATTCACCTGGTTGGCATAAGCCCCCGACAGGTTTCCTTAAACTTAATTTTGACAGAGCCTCTAGAGGCAATCCGGGTCCGGATGGCATAGGAGGAGTAATTAGAAACCACAGAGGGGAAATTCTTTATATTTACAGTCAAGCGTTGGGAGAAGCCACTAATAATGAAATGGAATTTGCTGCGATGGAAAAAGGCCTTAGGATTCTGCACGCAAACCAGATGGCCAATGTCGTCGTTGAGGGAGACTCTGAATTAGCCATAACTGCAGCAAGGTGAATTTACCATGGCACTCCGGTTGGCAGAGTCATGAAACACTGGCACCTGGCTCAGACAACCGAAAATATCGCCAGTTTGCTTCACAGAATGAAAGGCCTCACCTTTCAGGCGATCAGAAGGAAGGGTAACGTCATGGCAGGCCACCTGGCCAACGTTGGGATTGAGAATCCTGATGATCCAAAGGACAGCTGGTGGGACGACATCACGTGTCCTGACCTCAAGGCAACCTGCCTTCAGCATGCTAAAAAGGACATGGCCGAAACAGAAAACGGCGACGGAACGGTAACGGCTCTCCACTTTTCGGCAAACCACCATGCTGACCAAGCACTCCACCTTTAATCTGGATGAGGTCGAAAGACACTTGACACAAGGCTTAACCGTTAGGCGATGCAGACACAAGGATTTGTACTGCCCCACGATCTATTGGGATCCTCAGCGCCGTAACCACAGCAGGACTAAGCCCACCTGGCGGGCTAAATACAAGGGGATAATCGGCAGCAATTATACCTTTCACTTATACTCGGATACTACCATTCTTCCTTCTCGCAGTAATAATCACGACAAGATGGGCAAGTGGCCCTCCCTCCTAATCTCCCCCTCCAACCTTCTTCAGGCGCCCAGCTATTTAACAACAACCCTGGAAGACTGGGAAAGCATAGTTTTAACATATTGCAAGGAGAAAAGTCCGGGCACTGCCAACACAGAGCAAGGTATCTCCGTGGCAAGCACCCACAACATGAAAGGTGAAGGCTGTCGCAACCAGGCTGCTATAAAGGACCTTCAGCATGCCCAGAAAACGTATGAGTCTCAGACCTCGCAGCGCAACAAACAGAAGCTGGAGGAGTTAGAAAGCAAAGTCAAGGAGGAGGAAGCCAAATTATCTGACCAGCAATTGGAGAGGGAGGTCAGTTGGATTCAAGACCCCAGCACCACCTATACTCGTGCTACACAATTTGTCAGAACCCAAGCAGAGGCTTGGAGAATGAAAACAATGTTAGCTAAGGTTCTGACAGAGCAGGAGGAGCAAGATGAAAGAGTTCAGAAGCTCAAGCGCCAAATGGATGCGATGGAGCATGACCATATGTGTGTCGTCGAAAGCATTGAGTTTAAACTGTCGTCGCTTGACCAACAAGCTAATGTTATCAATAAGAAGCTCACAGTGCTCATAAAGCTAATGAGGAATGTGGCCAATTCAGAAGGTTTTTCTGGGGAGACTTCAGGCGGTCCTCTGAATGACACTCCGAAGCCGGGGACCAGCCTCCCGCCGAAGCAGGGGCCTGCCCACCGCTGAAGGTTCTGGCCATCATTCCTTTTTGGCTCCCTTGGTCTCTTGCATTCCAGGTTTTTTTGCTCTCTGTTTTTTCAACTTGTTCTGAGATCTCTACTCGTGGAAACATGGCCCCCCAGCTCTCAGTTTTTTGGTTTATATGCTGTTTCCCTGTGGCCGCCCTGCGTGGTGCGCTGGTCTCCTTTTTGGTCTCTTTCCTGGCCGCCCTGCGTGGTGTGCTCGAGTTAATTTTGTGAAGTGCTGCCGCCCTGCGTGGTGTGCTGGTTCTCCCTGGTTTCAAATGCAAATCTTTCTTGCCAGGCAAGCTGCTAAGTTGCCCCTAAATCTGCATTTGCAGAAGTTTTGTATCATATTCTCCTTTTGTTAATACAAACGCTTATTTACAAAAAAAAAAAACACACACATTAGGTAATATTAGAGAAAGGATAACAATCTTGCAACAGATCATTGTTATGTTAATATGATGACTTCACTATGTTGATGGCTAAATGATACTATTAATTGAGGTTGTGAATACAATTGGTTCAATAAAATGGTATTCCACAATCTATTCCAATAGATTTGACAACCATACAAATTTAAATACATATTTTGTCTCACTAAATTTTACCAAGGAATATTGGGAAGTACCTTGCAGATTGCACTCATAATGTTATGTAGGTTGAATGACACAACACAAGAACTGTTGCATTAATCACACAGGAATTCATGTTAATAAATTTGATAACTAATCCCTTTGTTTCAGGGGTGATTTAATGAAAAAAGGTTTTACCATGTAAATACCCTAAGATCACACTGTGGTACAAATAGTGCATGAAAACATGCAGCATGTGGAATTGAAAGCATTGTAAATTCGTTATAACTCATGAAGGGGCAAGGAGTTATACCTACACCTAGAATTATTCATGGCCAACAGGATGTTGGAAAAGGTGTAAAAAGAGCACATGCCATGACTAGTTAAGTATGGAGTACTTTTAAGTACCAAAAAATCATTTTCCTTGTTAAAGATAAAGTAAGTATCATAACCGATATCTACTACATGACTAAGAAGAAGGAATACTCTGTCGTTGTTAAAAATTTGTGCAGATGACAAATTTAATCCAAAAACTCAAAGTTATGGGTATGATAAAGTTGTAGTATGCATGATCACTTTTATGATACTATTTTTCTAACATTGTACTGCAACCACATGATATAGGAAAATGAATGGCTAAATACAATCCCTTGAATACATTGACACAAAGATCTTCATTGGTTGCAAAAGATGAATAGGTCCACGAAATTCCCTATTATCCTAACGATAAACTGAGCACAACTTCTTCCACTTACCTAAAGGTTATATAATCAAATGAAGGAATTTTTGGCAGAACTTTAACATGGTTAGTAACATGTCGATGAAGTATATGTCATGCAGGTGATGCTATGGACATTGGTGTGGTGTACAAGTGGTATATATGGTAGTGTATAGATACATGTATTGTATAATAATATATGACATGTTTATATGTGGTGTGAAATATACACTATGTTCAAGTATTTATGAAGATGCTAGGTGATTTTCTACTATGGAAACCATCTTGGAATGTGTATAGAGGAAATAAGTTATTTTTAGTTTTGTATGCATGTGATTATGATCTATGTGGATTACAGGCGATCTATAATTCACGAGTACATATGATTATGATGGTTATGAGTGAGTTAACCTGATATGATATTTTGTACATTTTAATTTGGAAAAAGTACTAGGTGACTTGTTGTATGTAGGGAAACTGCAGGAAACAAGTGTGCAAAAAAAACACAAACGCTTGGAAAAATGCATAAGAAGAATATGGATTTCTTCAAGCAAAATAAATGGTGGGAAATATAAGCCATAGTTATTCACATACTAATACTACATATCAAATTATGATATTAACTATGGTAAACATAGTTGTGTTTCTACATGTAAAATCCCACACAAAATTCATTGAAACCCATGTTATAGGTAGCAATGGAAGGAGACGTGCTCAGAGATCTCCTTTTGCAATAGATATACTTCTATTGTAAGATCTGCATCAAGTGGAAAGGCCATGTGAGACTCTAAATTCACAAGACAACTATCTATGAACAAGGAAATACTATTGTAAGATGCAGTAATACATCGAGGATGGTGTTAATTCAGGGGGGGGAGGAGTATGTAACACCCCTCCCTTATGTGTAAAACTTTGCAAACCTAATCTGCAAAAATACATTTCTCACGTGTAACAAGAAAAGTAAATACATTATGAAATTAATTAATTAATTAATCACTTTGAAAAGTGAGACACCAAGAGATGAGATTCTTTCCAAATCCCATTGGTGAATGACAAAGGATACTTATTTCATGATAAAGCTTCTAGATTAAATTCTATATAAGTGGGATGGATTGGAGATAAATATCCATTGACAAAAACATAAAATCTTTGTCGGAGAGAAAGGAAATATCTTATGAGGAAAACTCTCGCGGGAGAGAAAGGTGAGATTTTGTGAGAAAAGCCTAGGCAAATGGATAAAAAAGATCAATAAAGGTGGGACGCTGCTAATGGAAACCATATCATCAAAGAGGGTATTAAATACCCATTGCAGAGATCAACAAGAGGTAGTTGGTCCATGGCAAGAATCTCAACTCACGTGTCAACTAGAAGAAATATTTCTAGGTTGGGTGGCGATGCTCGGTTTTCCAAGTAACATCTTTTCAATTAATATGGTTGCATGGGATCTTTGTATGTTGAATCTAACCCTCTATATTGTCAATTTTGAAGCATATAAGAGAAATTTCATAGGTTGTTCTTGCATATAAATTGATTGAATAATGTGCATCTAACTACTATGCATGACTAGAATTGTCTATGTTATCTATTTCCATGAGATAATTATATATGAGTGCATGTGATAGCTATTACATATGAATTCAATCTCAGTTAAGTCTAGTAAAGAAACATAATATGTGGATCTTATGAAATATTGGTGATATCATGTCTTTTGTTTAAGATAGTCAATAATCGTGCTTCAGTCAACTATGTAAATTGGATAACTCTGGTTAAGGCCAAACTGTATAAAGTATGGTGCAGGATATTTATATTACGCATTATGCATTTAATTCTTCTTTTTAAAATTAACTATGCATAATCCCTAAGATACACATGTTAACATTTAATGCAACTGTGGGAGTAGGATTATGATTACATTATGGGAAATACTAGCTTTAGTATATTTATGTTAAGGTTTACATCTATGTTGATATTGAGCCAGCAAAGGAAGAAATTCTATATTCATAATCTTGACCTGTTGAATAACCATAGTTGATTGTTCCATTGTGTTATGATAGATGAATAAAGGTTGCAAAGTTTCTATTACACACAATTTTCAACAACATGAATATTGTGTTATTATGATAGCAAAGTTTCTATGTGATTTGTGTCACAATCTACCCATATTGTGAGGTAGTCTCATACACAATTTTCACAAGTAGATATCTTATATTGATATTATAATATGAGCTAAAATTAATTTTCAAAATTTTATTGTGCTTTGTCTTTGAGAGTTGGAATTTCCATTTTTATTATGTTTGATATATAAAATGAGATACATTAATTTTCAATAAAAATTAGAAATTTATTTTTATTTAAAATAATTAAAATTGAGCTATAATATTTTAATAACATAATAAATAAAAATAAAAAATATTATGAAATTTTTTTATGGGATTGCAATTAGATTTACAATTAACAAGATTGTTATATTGTGCTATACTCTATTAATGTATTTTTCTTTATTATATACCAAATTAAATATATAGTTTGGAGTTTTTTAAGTATTTGTTTTGGAGTGTATACCATTATATTTTTTAGTTGAATTTATTCATAATTCAACATGGATTTGTTAAAATCACAAAACTCCAGTTGAGAATTGTCCACAATTTGAGTGCTCTAAGAAATTTTTTGATATTAAATCCCTACAAACTCAAACAAACATTTTGAATAATGAAAAATTACAATTTGACCAAAAATCATTTCACCATAAACTTTAAAATTTATAAAAATTAAACAAATCTTTTTTTATTACTCTTTTCCATAAATAAATAATATATAAGTAAAACTTTAAAACATAAATAATAATAATCGTAAAAGCACCAACTAGCAAACCATTAATGCAATAAACACAATGTATGCCCTGCCCAAAAAAATTAAGGTAATTAGGTAATTTTTTTTAATTATATATGTAACATAATCTAAGCAAATGATATAAAAAAACCATATTTTGAATTAGGATATAGAATTTTCAACAGTGAGAATTATTTTATGATTGGTGACAATCCATTTGTGGAGCTTCATTGTCCTTTACCTCCTTCGAACATTCGATGTTTCTCTTCTATGATATGTAAGGTATTACTTATTAATTTAAAATAATCATAAAAGAATTATAAATTTATCAAAAATATATAATTAAAATTAAAATATAAATTTTTTAATTTATTTTTCTAAATAAAAAAAGAACATTAATGATCGTTTCACTTGAGGGCTACTAAAATGCATAATTCTCAACAAAGAAATGCCTTACATCATGCTATGGTGGACCAATAACTCATCGGTTCTGTGTACTCTGATTTAGTAAGAAAATCAACTTTGGAATGTCATTATACTATGTGCTTAAAAGATTTAGTATTACAAATATATTATACCTTATATATTATAAGATACGATAAAGATATTGAAAAGAAATTAGAAAATAAAAATAAATTCGTAGTTAATTTAAAATATTAGAAAAAAATTTATCAATGAGTGTTTTATTAGGATTAAAATAGATTATTTAGTCAATGATGTGAATGGAGGGTAGGGATATTCTATGGGTTTTCTGTCAAGATTTTATTTATAAAAAAAAATACAAGATATATTGGGAGGGTGGCGAGGCCACCACATATGTTCATATAGGTGCTATTTTAATATAGAGAAAAGTAAATGTATCAAAATGGTACAATGCTTATGGAAGAAAGTGATGAATTTATTAATGGTTTTGAAGAAGAATGACAAGTGGAAAGAAAATTTTTATAGCCCTTGGTGTCTCGAGCACAGAGGAACCCTACAACATTGTAGATAGTCAAAGGTTGGAGCAGAGAACCAGTAATAGAATGAAATCACCCAAAGGAATTAGAGCCACCACATTCACAAAGACTCTACATTGTATGGGTTATGTTTTGCTCCTATTTTTGCATACATTTTTGTTGTTAGAATGCTTGTATATTGTTGGAATAAGGTCATTGTCAAAAGGTGTCTATCAAATTTCTTTTGGAGCATATTCATATGGTTAATTGCATGGATGAATGGTAGCCAAGATTGTTACTCTCTTTCTGTTACTGGAGTAAATCTTGGAAGGAGAAGTATGGTTTTATTTCATGGGCATAAGAACATTCCAAGTTTGGTAGACCTATGGGAATTATGTTTCTGCCAAGGTGGTTGATATCTCTATTATGTGTTGATTTATTTTTCCATGCACAACATCCACAATGAAGAACACAATGTGTATGGTCTCTTTTTAGATTACAGCTTGAAAATAGAATTCAATCCCAACCCTTTTAGTCCGACGTTTGTTGATTGGTCCATGTCTATGTTTAGTTGGGTTTTAGCATGCACTCTGTGGCATCATGTTAGTATTATGCATGAAGCTATAATTCAGTGGAGTCTCATGTGCTTCTAATTTTTGGTAAGTTTGAGTGTTAATACCACAATCTAGGGTCGGGGAGTTTCCTTCTCTTCCTTGACGGAAGGCGAGACCACCCTTACCTAGCAATGACAATTCGAGTCTTATGAATGCAATAATCGAGGCTAGCTAGCATGAAACATGCAGTCAACATTTTGATGGTAGAGGGGATATATTCCAAACTGAATTGTATAAGTTTAACCTTTTATGTCTTTTGCCCCTAGTAACACCACGGAATCACTTTCTATGGAAGAACACTTATAGGGAAGGGCATTCATGGTGGTATAATGAGCAAGATGTTATGGGTGATCTCAATATGTGCTCCCGTCATGGTATTGGGCATCATGAAAGTTGCAGGGGGCATGGATGAGGCCGTGAGAGGACCTATAACTAGGACCAAGAAGGGGAGTTGAACTACCAAACCTCCCCTTCAAATAAAGTAAGGAAAAACTAGAACAACTGGAAACTTTAGCAGACAAAGAACATGGAACCCACATTGGGGAATATTTACAAAGAGAGTTTGGAATCCTCATGGATGACTGAGGCCATACTTGAGGTCGTAGAAATTTCTATAGAGAATTTGATCCAAGGGATAAAAATATGCTCAAAAATCAAAGTGCTCAAAATATTTAGAAACGAGTGCTAAATCATACACATCATTCTTCTAATCCTACCAATGCTTGAATCACCTCAATATCACACTATAGGAAATAGTTACCATGTTTTGAATTATTTGACAAACAACTAAAGGGTCCAGCTGCAGGGTTAACTAGGTAGGTCGTGTGATGATGTGGCATTCACATTAGTAGGTGACTGTACAATTTGATGGTCATATGGCCAATATCGTGTTGACATGTGGGATTATAGTACAAGGTTGTTGTCATATTTCTAATGGTTGGTGAGTTTGGTTTCAACCAATCATAGGATGTCACATGGCCCTATGAGAGGGTGCCACATGGCCCTCAAAGGGTGTGCAAAATTTGTTCACAAACCAATTGACATCAATAGGATTTAACCTCGAGACCTTTGACTATACAATCAAACAGTTTACTAATACACCACACAATGTGACTTGTTATAAGAAGTCTGATGGTTATATTTAAGTTTAGTCGTTCAACAATTTATGGGGGGGCACAAGGGGGGCAGACGGGCTCACTCAATCAACCTAGCCCTAGTTATAGGGTGTAACATGTCACTAAGTGTGGAGGCAGAGCAGGTGGGGAGTTGGCCTAATCCCCAATCCCATTAAAAACATGGTAACTAATAGCTAACACCATGGATGGGTGGGGCATGTGGCACCTTACCCACGCCTTGTCCTGCAGACACATGCCAACCAACATGACCAAGAGTGGAGGATTGATGGGTGTGTGGCCTCTAGCCCGTGCCCCTGATTATTTGATTGCCATGTGACCAAACCCATGGGCAAAGGATTAGGGGCATAACCCTACTGCTACATTTAAACATTCGAAAAATTGCACCATTTTTGGCAGCAATGTCACTAAACTGAACCCAGTTTGTTCCCTTACGGTTCCATGAAGGGAATAATTTTTTGTTAGTTTTGATAAAGGGTCAATTTTGCAAGACAGTTAGCAATGAAATGAAGGAGTCCTAACTTGACCATTTTGCATCATTTTTTGGCCCAATAAGAGCCTACACAAGGGTTTTTGGGTGTGCTCGACATAATGGAAGTGTTGTTTTTATGATTTGAGCATTTTTTGTTCATGTAATTTCCATTTTCAGCATATAATTTAAAGGGCCAACATTGGAAGTTGGACCCGAAGACGTAGCCCAGGAGCAGTGAACTATGTCATCAAATCATTGTTTTGTGATGCTGCATATTGTTTATTTTTCGTTGTTTATATCTACGATACTTAACTAAGTTTAATAATTTTATGTGCTTTTTGTGATTTCAATCCATTGCCCATAAGACATAATCTACCTTGCAAACTTTTTTAAGAAACCTTCAATTTTTTTTAAATTTCAAATCAGTTTGGTATCAAAGCATGGTTGCTTTGAAGATTTGACAATTTTTGCAAGTGTTTTCTTGAATTATCACAAGGTATAAATTTATAAGAGGAGAAGGAGTGCTTAAATAACCAAACCCTCAAATTGGTTCAAAGAGGCCACAAAATCCACTAGTCGAGGCACCTGAAGAAGGACAAGAGTTGATGTTTGAGGATGAAAACACTTTTAGAAATATTTCTATGATATGTCTGAGATGCTGAAAGTGTTATACATTGAGAAGAGAACAAGGATGCAAGGAGAAAGTTCTAATCGACAAAAATGTAATTGTGGTGATGGAAACAAGCCTCCACCTCCTCCTTCACCTTCTTCTTCAACTCCATCCTCACCTCCTTCAACACTTAGAAATACTCCTCCTATATGTCCAAAAGGATATGCTAAGTCTCATTTTCTTAATATTGATGTCAAGGTTGAATTTCCTATGTACAATGGGGAAGTAAATTATGAAAAGTTGGATAATTGGGTTCATCAAATGATGTCTATTGTATGATTAAAAATATCGACGATGATGTTAGAAATATCCATCTTGCCTCTCTTTTTCAGGAAAGTGTGGCCCTCATCTGGTGAGAGGCTACAACTCAAGAAGACTTGAAGAAAAGTTGTAAAATTATCTGTTCTTGGAACGATTTTATAACTAAATTAAGAATGCAACTTTATCCATTAAATTATATGGAAAAACCAATTATGGATTGGAAAATTTTTAGAAAATCTAAAGGTAAGAGTATCCAAAGTTACACACCAAAATTTGGAAGAAGATATTTAATGTTGTGTGTGGATTTGTCTTCACAATATACTTTCTTTAAATACATAAGTGGATTAGACATACTATAATTATGTTTAATTTCACAAATATATATGAAGTATGTGTTCAAGAATGTCATTTAGAATCAAGAGGAAAGAATGTTCCTCAAGGGACTAGAAAGAAACCTTCCAAATTGGGAGACAAGGGAAATGGGAAGTTTAAAGGAAAAGGAAAAAAGAATGCTACCATCAAGAAAGAGGGAGAAAATATTACCTATAAAAATTGCTCAAAATAAGTTCATTGATGAAAACTATTGTTGTAAATAACATCAACAAATGTGGCCAAAGAATTTCAATAACAAGGGGAAAAAAAGAGTGTTGCGATAACTCAACAAGATCTAGGATCTGATTTAGGTGATGAAACCAAAATCACAACCATGGGAATTAAAATTAAAGCTTCTAATGCCAGTACCGTATCTTCTAGTCAGCATATTTAGTCTCAAAATTATAAATAAAGAAGTGACATTTTTCATATTAGAGTCACTACAAAACATACAAAAGTTGATCCATTGTTTGATAGTGGATCCCAAGTCAATCTTCTCTCTAAAGAAATTATCGAGAAACTAAATCTAGAAACTACAACTCATACTAAACCTTACCCTTTAGGTCAGGTATGTGATGATGCAAAATTACAAGTAACAAGAAAATATAAACTCAAATTCTCCATCCCTGCTAATTTTCTACATGGGATAGAGCATGATGTGGTACCACTTGACATATGCAGAATTGTTTTAGGGAGTCCATATTTGTATGAATGAAAAGCCATGTTCTATAATCATGAGAAAAAATATCATATTTTTAAATACGGAGTTGAGTATATTATTAGATCACATCGCAAGAAGATGAACTTATCTCTTGTATGTGTTAGTCAGATGAAAAGGCTTGTAAATGTTAGTAAGAATTTTGTATTGTTTATGATTGAAGCTAAAGATATTGTTGAATCGGAGGCTTTCACAAGATGTGATTCTAAACTCAAGCATGAGTTGGTTGATGTTCTTAACACTTATAACAAGATGATTCAGGAACCTAAAGGGTTTCCTCCTAAAATGGGAGTCCAACATGAGATTCATTAGTGGCAAGATGCACCACTCCCAAATATTGGCATGTACAAAATGTTAGTTTTGGAGAATGCAAAAATTAGGAAGTGAATTCAAGAGATGCTTGACAAAGGGATTATCACGACTAGCACATGTCCTTACAGGTCTCCTCTTGTTTTGGTTCAAAATAAAGATGGCTCTTGGCATATGTGCGTAGATTTTAGAGCTTTGAAAATGATCATTGTATTCAATCACTATCCTCTTCCTTGCATTGATTATTTGCCGGATGAATTAAAGGAAGTTATTTACTTTACTAAGATATATTTGAGAAGTGGTTATCATTAGATAAGAATTGTTGAAAATGATATTTGGAAAAAAATTCAAGAGAAAAAAAATGTTTTCTTGAATGGTAAGTTATGTTGTTTGGACTTTTCAATGCACCTGCAACATTCATGAGAGTTATGAATGATGCGTTTAGACCATTCCTTAATGATTTTTTTATTGTCTACTTAGATGATATTTTGATTTTCAGTAAGACTTGTGAAGAGAATTTCATGCAACTAAAACAATTTTTAGATGTCTTGAAGAAAGAGAAATTATATTTGAAGGTGTCTAAGTGTGAATTTTGGAAAACCTATTTGGTTTATATGGGTCATATTCTAGGAGGGGTTGAATTGAAGATTTGATCCTAAAAAGTTGAAGTTATTGTGAATTGGCCTAAACCTAACAACGTAATAGAAGTTATGAGCCTTTAGGGAGGAACCCAATATTGAAGAAAATTTATTGCTAACTTCTAACTCATTACAACAATTACATCCTTTAACAAGTGTGAAACAAGTCTTTAAATGGGGAGCCAAGCATCAAAAATCCTTCAACACTTTGAAAGATAAAATCAGTACAACACTAGTTCTAGAACTTCTTGACCTTAAGCAGCCACTTGAGATTCAAATCGATGCAAGTGATTATGCTATGGGAGCAATTTTTATTCTCCTTGATAACCCTATTCGTTATCATTTTGAAACCTTTACCAATGCAGTAATTAACTATCCAAATTATGATAAAGAGTTGAATGCTTTGGTAAAAAGAAAGAATAAATGGAGGCATTATTTGATGGGTAAAGAAACAACTATTTATATTGACCATCAACTTTTGCAATATTTATAACCACAAACAAATATACAATGAGCTAGCTATTTCACGTGGATGGGATTCCTACAACAATTTTATTCGGTAATTAGGTACAAGAAAGGTATATACAACAAAGTTGCTAATATGTTATCAAGGCCTATTGTTAATGCATCTATCATTCTTAAGCATAACACAATCATGAATTTAAGTTATATTGAATAATATTCTCAAGATCAATAATTTAAATATATTTATACAACTTTGAGTCAAGGAAATCATGTTGAAGAGTTGGATATCATATTCATAACAAGTTGGTGTATCATCTTGGCTATGTGTTCCACGGGGTGAAAAGGTCAATTCCATAAGATAATCCCACGCTTCTCTTTTGTTGGTCACATTGTTGTAGGCAAAATAGTTGCAAAAATTTAGATGTATTGTTATTGGGCTTGCATGAATGAAATTGTTTCAAGATATGTAAATTGATTTTCCATGTCTGCTTATAACAAGCCTAGCAATAGGAAAATGGATTTATAGACTACACTTCCTATTCCTTCTCATACTTGGGAGAGTACTTTTATAGATTTTGTAGTGGGGCTACCAATGTATAGGAAAGTTCATGATTATCTTTATCTTGTTGTGGATTGTTTCAAAAAAATATGTGTATTGATGCCATGTAAGAAACACATTAAAACTAGATAGAATGCAAATATGTTCTTCCAAAACGTATGGGTTCACTTTGGGTTACCCATTTCTATTATTTTTAATCAAGATTATCAATTTTTTGTGAATATTTGGTCAATTTTATGGAACTCATGGACAAAAAGTTGAAGAATAGCACCACATTTCATCCAGAAACCAAAAACAGTGTAGTGCATCTCCTTCAAGGATATTTTGGTAAACATATTAAACTATGGGATGATCATTTTCATTACATTCAACATGTATATAATCATGCCATGCACTCATCTACGAAAGTATCTCAACTTGAAGCTTTCTAGGGTTATTCTCCAAAGTCTCCTTCGGATTTCATATTTGGTAAATATATTGCAGTAGATGGACATAATGATTAGGAAAAATCCAATCATTTCATTGAACAAATTCAGCTAGTGCACCAAAGAGTATGAGAGAAGCTAGAGAAAATCAAACCAAAGTACAAATCAAGACATGACAAGCATTCCATTGATCATGATTTCCAAGTGGGAGATACATTTTGGTTGTATATTAGCAAGAAAATACGTCAAAGTGAAGGTAAAAATGTCAAGCCAATCAATTATGGTCCTTTCAAAATTTTGGAGAATATTGGTAATAATGATTTCCAATTAGATTTTCCACCTTTAATGTAAATTTGTTTTGTTGTGAATGTTGAAAACTTGACATTGTATGAGCATCCAATGATTGATGATCATGAAGAGAATGTTTAGATTCCATTTATAGAATATTTTTCTCTCGAATATTTAAGTGACTTGTAGGAAGACTCATTTCTTGATAAGAGGATAAGGACTTCACACAGAGGCAACATGGAGTATCTTCAAATGGGGCTCAAAAGTACCAATCCAAGTAAAACAAAGTGGAATGAGGTCGGAAAAGTGAGGGAGTTGTACCCTTGGTTTTTTTTTGAGTAAAAGCAAACTTTTGGTGATCCAAAAGCTTCTAGTGGGGAGGAATGATCCGAGGGGGTAAAAAATATGCTCAAAAATGAGATTTCTCAAAATTTTCTAAAACTAGTGCCAAATTGTAGATCATGTTGTTCTGATTGCAATGATGTTTGAATCGCCTCAATCTAATATGCTATGAGCAATTTATCACATTCTGAAGTTTATGGAAAAAAATAAAAGTCAACTTGCATGGTTGGCTAATGTTAGTAGGTGACTCTATAGTACGGTGGTCAGACAGGCTAATCCTATGATGACATCTGGCATGATTGTATGGGGTTCTTGGCATATTTATATTGGTTTCTGAGTTTGGTTTCAGCCAACTAGAGGACACCATGTGGCCCTATGAGATGGAAGCACGTGGTCCACAAAGATAGTTCAAAGTTTGTTAATGCACCAATCGACCTCGACAATGTTTGATCCCTAAAAATTTGGCTATACAATCACATCACTTACCAATACATCACATATGTGACCTATTATAAGAAGTGTGTCGGTTAAATTTACATTTAATAGTTCAGAAGTTGCGAGTGGGGGGCCTCCAGCGACCAACCTAGCCCTCGTTATATGGTGTAACATTTTACCAAGTGCGGGGATTTGGCCCCATCCCTGGTCCCATTTAAAACATTGCAACCAATGACTAACACCGTGGAGGGGTGGGCGCATGCATGGTGCTTGTGCCCTAGCCCGTGGCCACATGCCAACCAACATGACTAATAGTGGAGGGTAGGCATGGCCCATGTCCTTGGTAATTTTATTTCCACATGACGAGATCGGGGGTGAAAGATTGAGGGTGTAGTCATATTGGTGCATTTAAAAATTTTACAAATTGCATCATATTATGTGGAAATTTCATTTAACTCGTGCCAAATGTTTCCTTTTCGTTTCTGCCAAAGGAAGAATTCATTTCCATTTTTTGGAAAAGGTCAATTTTATAGGACATTTAGGATGAAAATGTCCAAAGAGCTCTGACTTAGCCATTTTTCAACCTTTTTGAGCCCAAGAAGAATCTAGACATGGGTTTTTGGGTATTCTGGACACAACGATACTATTGATTTTGTGATTTGAGCATTGTATGTTTATGAAATTGACATTTTGCGAATATAATTCAAAGGGCCAACATCGGAAGTTGGACATGTAGACGTAGCCCAGGAGGGTGAACTCTATGATCAAATTGTTGTCTTGTGATGTTGCTTGTTGTCTATATTTCTCTATTTAAATTTGGAAAACTTAAATACGCTTAATAAGTTTATGTGTTTTTGCAATTTCAATCCATTTCCCACAAGACATAAACTAACTTGCAAACTTTTTCGAGCAACCTTCAATTTTTTTTAAATTTTAGATCACAATTCTTACTCATCTACCAGAGGATTAAAGCCCTACCCTGCTAAAAAAAGTACTAATAGAGAATTTGAAAACTATGAAATAAACCACTAATAATCTTGCATTAGGGAGGCACAACAACTTATGAGATTCTAGATGATTTAGTTAGATAGTAGAACGACCTACATTGAGAAACACATGCCATGTATAGCTCTCAGAGTCCCTATGGGTTCCTGGGATAAGTACCCAACTATGATAGAGTATGATAATGATTAAAATATCTAAATATTTTTTCTCTCACTCTATTTGCATAGGAGTAGTGAAGTTACATGGATAGATGTGCATGTTTTTTCATGGATAATTTTTATTCTAATGAAAACTCTTAAATTTTCGATTCGTTACTCAATAAATAGGTGGTTAGTAGAGCCAGTTTCCTAATGGGTAGGTTTTGATGACTATAAATATTATGTGCTTCCCATGTAAATCTCTTTTTGGAGCAATAGAAGGTACCAACATCGAGCTTACAAAAAAAAGTATAATATTCCAAGAATATTCAAATATTGAAAAGTATTGAGAATATAATAAATAATATACAATACTAAACTAGTTATATAAATAAAACGGTTGATAATTTATCATACTAATTAAATTATAACTTTATTTATTTTATCTAAATTATTATTATTATATTATTATTTATCATGATTAAAAAGTATATAATCTAAACATATATACATTTGAAAATACAGGGAATGAGATTTTTATCCATTGAAATTTTGCAATAAATACCATGGAGATTTTGTAAATAGACTTTGTTACAATACCATGGATTATCAATACCACACGACTAAAAAAGCCTAACACGTTTCATGTGATACTTATTCATATGACATTTTTCTTAATTAATCAATTTAATTAAGAAACAAAAAATAACATAACTACATTGGATATAAATCTCAGCCTTTGATTTGTGTATACTAATATGAATATTCTAGAATAATCCATTAAGGTTTAAAGCCCTACCATCGACCTAATAATTAATGATAACTAAACTAAAATTATGGAAAACCTATTCCAAAATAGGCATACCTATCTGCATAATTAAAATGAAAACACCATCAATAGAATGAGTCAAGGTTATACCATTCAAAGCTTTATGGAGGAAGTCCCGTGAAGGAAACGAAAAAAAACATTTTCCTTGTTTTGATATGTAAAAAGAAATATTGAATCACTATGGACATAAAATAGAAAATGTGGTACGAATGAATGCTATGTGTAATGCTATGTGCTTTTCCTTTTTCTTTGTGATACTCAAATTCCCCATTACTACTTTGTCTTTGCATATGACATAAAAAATCATTACTATGGGAAGAAAACTCCTTTCCAAGCAATGCAATTTTGAATATGTCATGATAGTTAATTCATGTTAGGTTTAAGGTTTTTGTATACCCAAAATTTTGATTGGGTCCAAATAAACTTAGGATGCTACAAAATATTTTTGAAATTACACATTAGTATCTCCACATATGTGAGTAATGGGAGTCAAGGTGGCATAAACATGGTATAAAAGTGGTTCAATAAATTGTCATCAATTGAA
The DNA here is from genome assembly GCA_000404065.3 of Pinus taeda. NCBI lineage: Eukaryota > Viridiplantae > Streptophyta > Pinopsida > Pinales > Pinaceae > Pinus > Pinus taeda. Next base: position 118,533 of record APFE030177711.1, read on the forward strand.
GTGGTCTCATCCAAAAATAGACTCTAAATATTTTAAGACCCTAAATCACCAAAATGTGATCTACCCAAATCTGAACTTGATAATGCCATGGCTTTGAGTTTTTCATTATAGAAAGGTTCTCACTAAAATAAAAATTATTTATTGATTCACTTGGATTAGTATGATCCCATTAAATGGTTTACTCTACACATTATCTTTGGCAATGATCTACTTCAAGAATAAGGATAGCTCCTCTATGATCTTTACTTCAATATTCAAGAGTCCTTTTTAAAACAATTCTTTTTATGAGAAAATGGATGACTATTATTTTCTTTGCTAGTGTTATTAAAAAAAAACTCTTAATATGAGAAAATGGATTATTATTCATTCCTTTACAATTTTATTTCCAATAGCATTAAAACCTTCCTCAAAATATCCATATCCTTTACAGGTTAATCCTTTTGCATTGTTCTTATAGGTTGTAGAAGCTAAACACCTTGATCTCTTTTAAAGTTAGCATTATGAGGGCACCAATCATAAGGACATAACCTTGTGAATATTTAACATAGAATGTGGTATATTGGAGAATACTTCTAATTTCACTAGATAATAACACATACCTCCAAAACATATTTCTATCTCAATACCTATCCAATACAATTTTTAGTTAAAAATATATTATTTTCACTATACATGTTATGTATCCATTTTTTTGTCACATTTTCAATAATATATTTTATTTATATCCCTAGTATGATGACATGACATAAATCTTATAGTACTTGGATGAATATTGTGAATATTTTTGGGCTATAATATTTTTCTTTCTCTCTTCTCTTTCTTATTCTAGTATACATTGAAATGATTATATATTAATGGAGGTTTTAACAACAAAACTCACTTTGGATCATCCAATGGGGTAAAAAGTGTCCAAGTGGGTAGCTAGGCTACATAGCTCACAATGGTAAACATCTAAGGAAACATCTAGTCCTAGGAAACTTATATTGAGAGAGGAAATAACTAAATAATGTATTTTTCTTTTCCTGTTTGGAAACTCATAATAAAGAAGGCATGTTTTAAATATGTATTTGTAATCTCTTTAAGAAGATATCAAGCCTCACAATAATACAAGTGAATGTTAGATTATTGTATCTTATACAAGTGAATGGAATGCATTGGGCTACTCAATACATATTCTCCCATGGATAACTTGATATTATGGCACTTTCCAGAGCAATTCATCATTCCTGCACTTGAAACCATTACTTGACACTCTAGTGCTGGATATAAGAAGCAATTCAATTCTTTTGCTATCTTACATGAATAAAATTGTGGGTACTTCCTGAATCAATCAACATTATTACCTTTTTCTTCTTGATATGTCCTTCTATCTTGATAGTTTGAGGAGTGGTAATTCCAGCCAATGCATTACAAGATATGGTTGGATTCATTACCTCTTTATCTATGTTTTTTTCCTATAGTATATCCATTTCTTTTGACATTTCTTGTTCCTTTTCTTCCTCCTCTTCACAATTTATGTAGAGTAATTTCTTCTGAGCATACTTATGACCTTCAGTGTATTTGATATCACAACTATAAAAAATCCCTTTTGCTCTTTTTTCTTCCAATTATTGTGGTGTCAAACTTATAGGTTTTAGAAGGCTAGGGGCAACAACACTTCCATATTTATAGTTGTGAGTGGTAGGCTTCCTAGTTGCCATAATTTTGCTTTCCATTTTTCTTGCTAACTTGAATGCCTTCTCTAATGAATCAGGTTCCCAAACGCAAACCTCAGGTTGGATATTATCCTTTAAAGTCCCTATCAACACATCAATCCTACACTCTTGTGGAATATATTTAACCCTTATGTTCAATTTTTGGAAGTCCTCAATGTGATCCATCATTGAACCCTTTTGTTTTAGACTTATCAGTTAGCTAAAAAAAGCGTCGCTTTTTGTATCCTCATAACGTGCTGTCAATTCTTCTGTAAAAATTTCCCAAGTGACAATTTGTTTACGAGATAAAAGTTATTGATACCATACAAACTAATTTGGTTCCAAATATAAAGTGGAAATACGTACCTTTTGTGTGTTTTGCACATTATTGAGATCAAAAAATTGCTCCATCTGTAGTATCCATGTTGCGGGATCTGTGCCATCAAACTTCCTCATATCAATTTTTTGAATATGGCGGTTCTTAGATCCAACATCAGAGTGTATGAAATCATGATTAACATTTATTTTTCTCTCATCATGAGTTTCCTTTACGACCCTTTCACCATTAGTAAGTATTTCTTGAAGAAAATTTGTCAAATCTGCCTTCAAATTTTCCATGCATGTCTTCAAATCTGTTTTCAAATCTATCCTCAAATCATCCATCTTAGCTTCCACGCCATTCATATTAGCTTATATATCTTTCTTCAAACCATCCATCTTAGATTCTGTTACTTTTTGTGCAAGTGATATTTGTTGCACTTGGTCTCGTAATTTTGATATATCATGTTGCATTTCTTCCTCTTCTTCATTAGTCATGCTAAAGATTTTAGGTTGCTTACTAGGTGTCTGAATTTTCTTTCCTTGGGGCATCAATTATCGATAATAATGTTATACTATGCCCTTTGAATTCCTTCAAAATAAATTTTCAAACAAAGCTTAAGCGAAAATTAAAAAAAATCTACACACCTTTTTTCACTTTGTAGGAGCTTGATATTGCCTCCGATGTATCTCTGTAATTTCAAATCTTCTAGTTCTAAAATTATGAATTGTGGTAACCCTCAGAATCCTCTTTCCAATGCCACCAGTATGAAATAATTTAGATTCTAAAAGAAATAGTTATGCACAATCTCCAAAGATGACCAGATTATATACCTTTTCAAAAGAGCGAACTTGTATGAAGTGCCACGTGACACTATTTCGACCTTAAGATCCAAACAATATCTATAGGAAACTACAATCCATCTTCTTTCTATAAAGTCTTACGAAATTTTAATCTGATGCTCAAAACAAAAGTTATGACTATTTTCCCCAGGTCACCTATTTGGATTGTAATTGAGGAGTCTACAAAAAAACCGACTTCCACAAATAATATCTCCACAAATATTGTGCACACAGCTCCAAAATTTGGACCTGAGGTTGAGCACGAATTCTTCTAAAATGGGTTTTATTTGTAGCATCTGAAACATCTCAAAAAAAAATTATAGTGCAAATGCCACGATGACCTGTTTGGAGCAGTGAAACCCAAGAATTCAAAGCTCTGACACCAAATGTTATGAAACCAGCACACAAAAAGATAGAAAAGATAGATTAACACCTTAAAATTCAGCTCTTCGAGGAGAAAACCTCCTTTAAATTACATAAATAAACAATTCATGGATGGTTCAAATGACAAAACCTCATTTCTATGTATAGGAGTCTAAGGAGTTACAATATAACCAAGCTGACCTAACAATAATAATATAAAGGCACAAAAATAACAATAGAGGGATTCTATGGGGCCCAATAATAACAATATGGGGAAAATAGGGGCACAAATATATTAACAAGGGATACAACTACAATAGTAATGGGGTAATCAATAGTATTATAGGGACATAATAGACCTATTGAATACCCATGGTTGATCATTTCATCGAGCTATGATACATGCATAAAGGTTGAATTAGAAGCTTGTATTAAGGTTCTATTTATTGAACATAAGATTCCACATCATGAATCGTGTAGAGCCTTAGAGGAGTTTTAGTATTTTGCCTAGGGAGTATAGGTCATTACTTTTGAGGTGGTTCAATTGTTAAAAAAATGAGTATAGTTACATCAATAACATTTGTGCATATAATGATGGAAAAATTATACTTGTGATGATAATTGAATCTTAACTTTAATCGTAACAAATGAAAGAGGAATGGGAGCCTAATAGGCTATTGTGAAATTAGGCTCAGGGGGTATGTTAGAAATGGTATCGGATCTCAAGTACAAACCTTTCATCCTATGGGCCAGTCTGCCTCTGTTGGACATGAAAATGTTTCAGGTCCTAAATTTGGCTTTATGCTACTAAGAAGTTCACTGGAGGGTCTAGGTATAATTTCCAAATATGCAAGGATTATTCAAGGTTGAATCTAAATATTAAAATGATTTATTGAGGGAATATGGATGTAAGAACACATATATATTAATTCGCATTATATAAAATGTTATTATATCAAAGGAATCTATTCAAAATAATTGATTGTTTGCAGTGTTTGTAATATAATGGTTCTAATGGTTTTGTTTCTATGTTATGGTGGGATAAATAAAAGGGTGTAACCAGTTTCATACCAAAAATGAGTATAATCTAAGAAAAATAAATCAAATAAATCAAATTTCTCCAATCTACTTGTTGGAAAGACGTTCATAAAAATGATCGTCCACTGATCTTCAGATCAAAAGAAAAAATGAGATAATGGTTGTACAAGATATAGAATCAAAATCATTTTTGTTGACTTGTCATACTTCATTACTTGTGAGGAACATTAAACTCTCATTATAGAAAAATTTTGGCATCCAATCTGGTTTGATGATATATAATAATTGTAATGGTTTTTGGAAGCATATTTCCCTGTGAATTAATAGTTTCCATTTCTCAAATGGCAGGTGAAGATGGCGATAAAGTCAGGCAGGTTTAATTCCATTACTCATATGAATTTGAGACAAATAACTATAATTACATTGTCCCATATTACTTGAAACGCCGTGCCTTGACAGCTATTTGAGGAATGAATGGAGTGAGGGAGATGTATTACGACATATACGTATATAAAACAAACTATTGTTTCTCTTTCCTCTGTGCCTAGTTCAACATAAAGTGATTTATGCCCAACTACAGTTATGGCAGTAAATTTAAAGTGCAAAAGTTAATTTTTTGCTTACCATGCAGTTCACGATTTTTGCTAAAAAATCGATGGCCAAAGAAAAGCCTTAACACTATTGTTTTCCTTTTATACCTTATCCGCGGACCTAGAAGCATACGTGAGAGTTTGACCTTATACATTGATCCAAAGAGGTTCTAATTTCTTCAATCCCTAAAGCCAATTTTTTGGCTTACATTATCCTCTGATATAGAAACATTTATTCACTGACTTGCTGATCAAGCTACATTAAAAGTTGTATGTTGGATAAGGTAGAAATCCTTCCACTTTCGTCGAATATTAGCTTTCACCCTCGGATCATTCATTGTCTCATCGCACGTGTGTAATTGTGTATTAAAAGCCATGGTCATAGCTTGGATGGCATTGATACATCAATACTTGGTGTGTATGAGTGTGTGCTTGTGGTGCATATTGGACCAGTGTTTATATGGGGCTATGCCTGAGGATGGTAATAAGATGTTAAAAATATGAAGCACAGTTTCTAGGGACTGGGGACTGTTGGTATTTGTGTCATTTTCATTTTCTCATTACCTCTTTAATCTAAATGCAATATGCTATGCCCCCCTTCAAGAGCCATTTGTAGTAATTCAATGCCAAATATAAATGTATACTATGTCTAGACTTCCTTCAATTGCTCCATGTTCCACTTCTCAAAATACCAGTCTTCATCATGATGCGAGTGGGTTTTACTTCCATTCCATATCGGCAAGTAATAAAATAGGGCAAAGCATTGTAGGAAGAAATATACTGTGGCACCACGCTATGAAAAGCATGAAAGGAGGAAAGGAGATGACTTTAGTTCTCAACGAGGGGAGTGAAGCACACTTTCTTGAAGCTCGCGTTGAATGTAGTGGCGTTATTATAGTGAGTACTTCATTTCTAATATGTCTCATGGCATTTTCAAAGAAGTGATTTTACAGGGAAATAAGGTTCCCAACGATGTCTCGGACTTTCTACATTAACAAATAGGAAGAAATGGTATTACCTTGCACATGTCCCAATATCAGTGATCAAATGTTTAAAGTCATCGAGTGTGCCAAGGCAGGCATTATCTACCTACTGCACAACAATGCATACTTTCATAGTTATGTATAATGAAACCAGATTATGCTAGATCCGTGGTGGTGGGGCATGGCATGAGGGTTACATTTTTGCAAGACTTCCTTTGAAAACCCAATTTCTTGTTGATTGTTTTTTAATGAATTTTGTGTTTAAGTCACACACCTCATTGGTTGATGGAAACAAATAATCATGTAATGGGAAGAACCTTATGGTGATGAAGTGGAATGGAGAGTAATACAATTAAATAGAAATAATAGCTATTGACATGTTGATTAGTTTCGAGAAGTAGAAAGTTACAAATTGGTCACTGTTTTATTTTAGTTAATTACTAAGTGTTGGGAATTATGTGAAAAGTAATATTTTTTATGAAACTTAAGTTATTGTTGAATGCCTTGGGAGTGCACAAGAACTCTATACCACATGGTTTAAAATATTTATGATATACCTTGTTTTAAATAAGTATGATTATGGCATTAAAATATTGAATGAGGAATTCTTGTGGCATGGTAATCATGGGTTTCAAATATTCATAGAAGAGCAGGAGAATTAAAAAATTCGATATTCATGGTAAAGAATGGCCATCCTATTAATGATATATTAAATATTGATAACAAGTAATGCATTTGTAAGAAGAATATATATATAATTGAGGAATTAAAACATCCAAATAATAAATGTCTGCACATAAGAGGAGTAAAAATCTATAACCAGCATTAGAAAGGATATCCAATATGAAGGTTATGAATAAATGATGGTGGTCAATATGTGTTTTAAAAAGTATATTTAATTGATGGATTTTAGTGATATGATTATCATATCATATTACTCATATTACAATTATAATATAAGGACCTATATTAATGATATACAAACTAATTGAGGTAAACTAGTAATGTCGTCATCACCATATTCTAGTGATATAAAAATTCCAATTCCGAGTTGTACATTTTTTTTTAATTAAGGACATAACTTAAGGAAATAAAGTTATGTTTAAAATATCGTAAGAAAGGATGATATATGAAGAAGGAAATGTTAAACTGTAGTAAGGTAACTGACAAAAAAAGGAGATAAAATATCAAGTGTCTCCTTTCCTAAATCATGGACAACATGAAAAAATAAAAAATAAAAAATATCAAAAGTAAAAGTATATAAAAGGAAATTATAGACCTCATCAGATAAGAGACCTTGGACATACTATACACAATAACAAGAGTTGATGAGTAATTAAGTGGGTTCCACCATAGAATAAGTGCTAAGTTGTTATGGAAGGATGTCTAATTGTAAAGGTTCCCATGAAATAGTGTTAAGCTTGTAAAGCACATGACTATGTAATTGTACAAATTTTCTTTCAAATTAATATTTTGATTAGTGCATCTATATATAGTGATGCAATTAATTTTGGACTATGATTTATTCTTTGGTTAAGGGAGAATTCTAGTAAAGGGAACATAACCTTACCAGGTTATTATATTACGTGAAATATGCATCTTTCGTTGGATATGCATAGTTTGACTTATAGTTGTCTTTGAGTAAATAAATATATAAACCATTGTAATTAATAAGAAGCACAAATTGTATGTTCAAATATTGACTAAACTAGGGTCAAAGTGTGAAGAGTAGGCACACATACAATAAATATTATTGTATACACAAAGACATTATACATTAATAATTGTATGAACTTCATAAGGAAGCCGATGGACTTGATACCAAAGGTACATCTATTGTAAATACATTATGGGAGTGTAAAAGCAACTCCTAGTGCTTCTGGATTAATAGCAGAAAGGAAATGCTAAGATTAATAGAACCTTCCCAACAGTTCATTCAACTTATAACGTGTAATACTTTGCAACTTAAGGTGTACCTTAATGTACATGTCCATCCATATATAAATGGGGTTCTATGGGTAACATCTCACAAACATGAACCTTTCCAATCTGCAAAATGAATTGAGGTCTTACAAATGTAGTTCTTGTGGGAAGTGATAAGAGTAAAATGATCTTTGTGCTTCTACCTTATATAAATAAAGTATATTTTTTGGTTCTTAGTGCTTTAGACCAATCTCGAGTAGCCTAATTTTATGCACTAGATTCCGAACATGACTCTGAATTAGGAAAATAAAGATTTGCTAAACCAAAAGGTTTTGCATAATTACGGCACATAATGACCTAAATATCTTATGTTAGTAGAAAAATAACACATGCCTTAAGTAAGAAAAGAGAAAGGATAACAATCTATGCAACATATCATTGCTAAGTTAATAGGATGACTTCATCATATTGATGGCTAAATGATACTAGTAATCGATATTGTGAATAAAATTGGTTCAATAAAATGCTATCTCACAATCTATTCCAATAGATTTGACAACCATACAACTTTAAATACATATTTTGTATCAATAAATTCTACCAAGCAATACTGGGAAGTACCTGGTAGATTGCACTGATAATGTTGTTTGGGTTGAATAGGACAACATAAGAATTGTTGCATAAATCACGCACGGATTCATGTTAATATATTTAATAATTGATCCATTTGTTTCAGGGGTGATTTAATAAAAAGGGGTGTTACCATGAAAATACCCTAGGATCACACCCTGGTACACATAGTGTATGAAAACTTGCAGGGCCCAAAATTGAAAACATTGTAACTTCATTACAATTGATAAAGGGAAAAGGAGTTATACCTACACCTAGAACTATTCATGGCCAACAGGATGTTGGAAAATGCGTAAAAAGAGAACAAGACATGAATAGTTAAGTGGAGTACTTTTAAGTACCAAACAATCATTTTCCTTGTTAAAGATAAAGTAAATATCATAGCCAATAATCTACTTCATGAATAAGCAAAAGGAATATTCCGTTGTAGTTAAAACATTGTGCAAATGATAAATTTAATCCCAAAACTCAAAATTATAGGTATGAGAAAGTTGTAGTATGCCTTATTACTTTTATGATACTATTTTTTGACATTGTACTGCAACCACATTACATAGGAAAATGAATGGCTAAAGAAAATCACTTGAATACTTTGACACAAAGATCTTCATTGGTTGCAGAAGATGAACATGTCCATGAAATTCCTTATTCACTAACAATAAACTGAGCACAATTATGTCCACTTACCTAAAGGTAGTATAAACTAGTTTTGGAATTTTTGGCATAACATTAACATGGTTAGAAACATGTCGATGAAGTATATGTCGTGTAGGTGATGCTATGCACATTGGTATGGTGTACAAGTGTGAAAATGGTATTGTCTACAAGTGATATATATGGTACCAGTATAGATACATGTATTGCATAATAATATATTACATGTTTATATGTGGTGTAAAATATACACTATGTGGAGGTATGAATGAAGACACTAGGTGATTTTTTGCTATGGAAACCATCTTGGAATGTGTACAGAGGAAAGAATGTAAGAAGTGATTCAAGGATAAGTAACATTGGTTTATTTTTAGTTTTGTATGCATGTGATTTTGATCTATGTGAATTATAGGTGATCTATAATTGATGAGTACATATGATTATGATGGTTATGAGTGAGCTAACCTGATATGATATTTTGTACATACTAATTTGGAAAAGTACTAGGTGACTTGTTGTATGTAAGGAAGCTACAGGAAGCCAGTGTTTAGAAAAAACACAAAGGCTTGGAAGAATGCAGAGGAACAATATGAATTTCTTCAATCACAATAAATGGAGGGAAATATAAGCCATAGCTATTCACATAGTAGTACTATATATAAAAATATGATATTAACTCTGGTAAACATAGTTGGGTTTCTACATGTAAAATCCCTCACAAAACTGGTTGAAACCGACGTTACAAGTAGCGATGGAAGGAGATGTGCTAGGAGAACTCCTTTTGCAACTGATATATTTCTATCAGAAGATCTGCATTAGATGGAAAGGCTACGGGAGACTATAAATTCACAATATAATTATCTGTGAATGAGGAAATACTATTATAAGATGCAGTAATACACCAAGGATAGTGTAAATTCAACTGGGAGAGTATGTAACACACCTCCCTTATGTGTAAAACTTTGCATACCTAAGCTGTGAAAAGCTAGGTCTAATGTGTAATAAGGAAAGTAAATACGTTATGAAATAAATTAATTAATTAATCACTTGGAGAAGTGAGACACCAAGAGATGAGATTCTTTCCAAATCCCATCGCTGAATGGTAAAGGATAATTATTTCACAATAAAGCTTCTAGATTTACTTCCAGATAAGAGGGATGGATTGGAGATAAATATTCATTGAGAAAAACATAAAATATTTGCGGGAGAGAAAGGAAATATTTTATGAGGAAAAGTCTCGTGGCAGAGAAAGGTGAGCTTTTCTGAGAAAACCCTAGGAAAATGGATAAAAAAGACCTATAAAAGTGGGATGCCTCTAATGGAAACCATATCATGAAAGAGGGTATTAAATACCCATTGCAGAGAGAAATAGGAGGCAATTGATCCATGGCAAGAACCTCAAATGAGGGGTGAACTGGAAGAAAAAATTCTAGTTTGGGTGGCGGTGCTCGATTTTCCAAGTGGCATCTATTCAATTAATCTGGTTGCATGGGATCTTGGTATGTTGACTCTAACCCTTTATATTGTAAATTTTGAAGCATATAAGAGAAATTTCTTGTAGAATTTTGTAGAACTTTCTCTACAAATCATCTAGCTCTGATACCATGTAGAAATTTCCCACCTATAGATCAACCTGGTAATGCAATGTACTAAAACAAAACACTTGATCTACTTGTACAAAAAATTTAGTGGAAGCTTAATCAACCATGAGCAACATCAATAAAAACACATATAACTGCTAAGAAGGAAACAATCACACATAACACAGAAGAATTTACTCGGGGAAAGCACCTGCCTAAAACCCGATCTTTGGATTATCATACAAGTGGAAATATACTACGAATTACAAAAATCCTTATCTCAAAAGCTATCCAGCTCTCAATACAATCCCTCTACTACTCATAGACAGTCAAAGGCTTCTCACAAATCTTCTCCTCTGCCCTCCAAGCCTCTTATTTCCTTGTGCAGTTTCCTTGGGGTCCAGTGATGTCACATGTGTGAATTGACCTCTTCACACACTCACTAACCTCTAATCTAATTGCACAAACTTGAAGGAGATAAATCCTCATCATGGATGAGCTTTTTTTATAGGAAAAATATTCATCCAACTGATAGTACACTTTCCCTTCTCTGATATCAATTGGGTCTCTATTTGAACACCCATGCATCAGTGATCCATGAGAGAATACTTAGTTATCTGAAAATAACAGTTGCCACATGCATGCAAGCATTAACAAACTGTATCTCATTAATTTAACAACTTGTTAAATTAATCTAACTGAACTTGACTAAGTTAAGCTAAGTCAATTGATCCTTTCAATATAGAATTCACCCTTCATTCCTCAATTAGTGGAGCAAATCATGGACACATTCCCCAACCAGTGGAGAAAATATTGCATGTTCTCACAAAGACTTCAAGTTGCTAATTCCTTAACTAATTAACTCATGGAGAATTAATTAATTAATGCTCGAAATTGCTGGTAAGACCAAGATTGAATTTTACTTCCTATTTCAGAAGGACTATCCAAAAATAGGAATCCAACTGGAACTAATAAAAATAGAACTTCTATTTTTATCACTTCCATTTTTCATTCCCTATTGCCCAATCCAACACTAATACCTAAACTGCTATTTCTAGTAGTGATATTTTTAGCACTTCTATTTTTAGCAATTTCTTGTTGCCAATTTCAGCACTCCCTCTCAACAAGAAAGGCTTGCTCTCGAACCTAATCTTTTACCTCTAAAATGTTCTGCATGCAACACATCTACTAGGTGTGGTTTCTCCAGCAACTCTAGGAACAAAAAAATATCCCAACTAACCACTTTGTTGGGTTAGAAACATACTCTTATGTTGAATCTCTACCTACTGCTAACAAGTTCTCCCTCTCTAGCTTCTGTGCTACTGCAACATCTCCATGCATCTTGCACTATTGCACTCTTCTCTGTGCTACCTTGCACAATGCAACACACTTGTGCCTCTCGCATTGCTGCAGCCTACATGCTCTGCATTGTTCTGGGATTCCCTGCACTATAGCTATCTCTGCCGCTCCATCCACATCTATATCTACCCAATCAGTCACTTCCTACTACTCCACATCGGGCCTCCCGTAGCAAGGTCTCATTGAAGATGTTGGGTACCTCAAGGATCTTGCCCCTCCTCCATGGGATGATCACTCCACATCGCCCGACCTCCTACCTAGAGGTATGGTTGCATGTGATCCCTTTGCCCAACTGGCTCGAAGTTTCACCCTACTGGAGGTCTCTGCATGTGTAGATGTCTCTACTCAATCTCCTCTCATCTTCCCCTATTGTGGCTACTCCACAACCTCTTGAAGTTGCTACATCAATCGTGGCTCCTCCACAATTTTCTGAGACTTCTTTTGGTGTTGCATGTTGAGAGGTAATATACTCTCCCTCTCAACCACCAAGTCTCTAACCTTTTCCTTACTCCTCAAGGCTTTGCATACATCTTGTACCTCAAGTTCATGTAGGTTCTTGGCTAGCACACCAATCTATTTCCACTTTTCCACCGTCACGAAATTTTCTAGCAAAAGAGCTAATTTTAAATCAGCGATATCTCCCTCATCCGAACTCCGATTCAGACGATTTTTTTTTCTTTTTGGGTATTGTTCTACAAGGAATACAAATTTGCTATTTATTTTTGAAAATTTTGTAAATAATTCTCATACATGTTCTACAAACTCTTGGCCCAAAACTCAAAACTTTGAAATCTCCTCTCAGTATATTATTCTCTCCTTGATCACCTATGCTCTGATACCATGTAGAATATTTGTAGAATTTTTCCTAAAAATTAGCTACCTTTGATACCATGTAGGACTTTTTCTACAATTCAGCTAGCTCTGATACCATATAGAAATTTCCCACCTATAGATCAAACTAGTAATGGAATGTACCAAAGCAAAACACTTGATCTACTTCTACAAACAATTTAGCAGAAGCTTAATCAACCATGAGCAAAATAAATCAGAACACATATAACTGATAAGAAGGAAAGAATCACACATAACACAGAAGAACTTACCCGGGGAAAGCGCCTGCCTAAAACCCCATCTCTGGATTATCATACAAGTGGAAATATAGTCTGCATTATGCAAAGTCTTAGCTTGAAAGCTATCCAGCTTTGAGTGCAATCCATTTTCTACTCATAGACAGTTAAAGGCTTCTCACAAACCTTCTCCTCTACCCTCCAAGCCTCGTAATTCCTTGTGTAGTTTCCTTGGGGTCCAGTGATGTCACATATGTGAATTGGCCTCTTCACACACTCACTAACCTCTGATCTAACTGCACAAAGTTGAAGGAGATAAATCCTCATCATGGATGAGCTTCTTTTATAGGAAAAATATTCATCCAACCGATAGTACAATGTCCCTTCTATGATCTCATCTGGGTCTCTATCTGAATTGCCATGCATTAGTTATCCATGAGAGAATACTCAGTTATCTCAAAATAATAGTTGTCACATGCATGTAAGCATTAACAAACTGTATCCCATTAATTTAACAACTTGTTAAATTAATCTAACTAAACTTGAGTAAGTTAAACTAAGTCAATTGATCCTCTAAATATAGAACTCATCCTTGATTCCTCAATTAGTGGAGGAAATCAAGGACATATTCCCCAATCAGTGGAGAAAATATTGCATGTTCTCACAAATACTTCAAGTTCATAATTCCTTAACTAATTAACTCATGGAGAGTTCATTAATTAATATTCCAAATTGTTGGTAAGTCCAAATTAAAATTTTACTTCCTATTTTAGACTAGGGACTGTCTAAAAATAGGAATCCAACTTGAACTGCTAAAAATAGAACTTCTATTTTTAGCACTTCCATTTTTCATTACCTGTTGTCCAATCCAACACTGATGCCCATACTGCTATTTTTAGCACTTCTATTTTTAGCAATTTCTTCTTGCCAATTTTCAACGTTCCTTAGGTTGTTTTTGGATATAAATTGATTTAGTAATGTGCATGTGACTGCTATGCATGAGTAGAATTGCCGATGTTACCTATTTTCATGAGATAATTATATTAGAGTGCATGTGACAGCTATTACGTATGAATTCAATCTTAGTTAAGTCTAGTGAAAAAACATAATATCTAGATCTTATGCAGTATTGGTGATATCTAATATTTTGTTTAAGATACTCAATAATCGTGTTTCAGTCAACTATGGAAATTGGATAACTCTAGTTAAGGCCAAACTGTATAAACTATGGTGTAGGGTATTTATATTATGAATTATGCATTTACTGCTTATTTTTAAAATTAATTATTCATAATCCCTAAGATACACATGTTAACATTTGATGTGTCTATGGCAGTAGGATTATGATTACATTATGGGAAATAATAGCTTTAATATATTTTTGGTGAGGTTCACATGTATGCTAATATTGAAGCAGCACAGGAAGAAAGTCTTTATTCATAATCTTGACCTGTTGAATACCCATGGTTGATCGTTCCGTTGATTTATGATACGTGAATAAAGGTTGAATTACAAGCTTGTATTAAGATTCTATTTACTGAACATAAGAGTCAACGTCATGAATCTAGCAATGCCTTAGAGGAGTTGTAGTATTGTGCTTAGGGAGTATAGGTCATTACTTTTGAGTTGGTTCAATTGTTAATAAATGATTATATCTTCATCAATAACATTTGTTCATATAATGATGGAAAAACTATACTTGTGACACCGGTTGAATATTAACTTTAACTGTAACAAACGAAAGAGGAATGGGAACCTAATAGGCTAGTGTCAAATTAGGCTCAAGGGGTATGTTGCATTAAGCCTCATCTCTGATAAATTGTAGATCAATTAGTATTAGAGAAGATCACTCCTCTCGGCCTCATATATTTTTGTTTTTTTTTAAATGCTCTTTTATTTAATGCCTCTCTCTTTTTTTCCACCCATTATAGGATCTTATTTTCCATCCATTCTACATTCACTTTCTTTCTTAATATTTACATTTCTCTTCACACATTCCCTAGATATGGTGTCTCAATTCCTCTACCTCATCACAACATCTACAACACCCATGGCCACTATTGTTACAAGTCTGCAACACATTTATATTTTAGATATATCTTTGGCATGGCCTAGTTCTATATTGCACCCAGAATCCATGAGTTCTTATATCATGAACAACATTCAGAGCGCGTTTTGTTTGGATATGTGCCATCCCATCTCACTTTAGTGGAAACCTACTTCACATTCACTAGTTTTAGTGCAATAGCATTTGGATTGGATTCATTTGGAGACGTGCTCGGCCATGCCAAGCTATCTAGGCACATACTATTTCATCAACATTCAACATCACATCACATCAACTCTAGCAACATGTGACTTGGGTGGATTGGAGATGTGCCCTCCCACCCTAGGCTATGTACACACCTACTACATCATCAACAATTATTATCACATCACATGAACTCTAGAAGAATTCAAAAATCATTTTAGCCATGGATTCACAGTTAAACCAGGAGGTGGAAAGCATGGGATTCTTTCCATCTAGACGAAGTGGAATTTGGTAGATAGGTTGCCTCACTCATATAGGTGTCATCTAATGAATAAGGAAACATCTAGTCCTAGAAAACTTATTTGAAGAAACATGATATCTAAATAACGTATTTAGATTTTCCTATTTGGAAACTCATAAGAAAGAAAGCGTGTTCTAAATATGTATTTGTAATCTCTTTAAAATGATATCAAGCTTCATGATAATATAAGTGAATGATAGAGTCTTTTATATTATCTTGTGTGATTGTGTTTGATTTATTTAATTCTGACTCATGTTTTTGGAAGATCTAGCTGAGAGGTGAGGTTCTCTAAGCCTCACCTCTGATCACTTACAGATCACCAAGTTACCAAAGTCACAACTCCTCTACTCTTTTGGAAAGTAGAAATAAATAAAAATTGAGTTAGTAGAAGAGAGGTTGGCTCGAGACTCATTATATGTCAACACCTACATGATGCTCCATATTCAATGGGTTTGAAAAAAAAAAAAAAAACTTGAGGGTAATAATTGTAGATGTTATTCCCATACTAAGTTCTCTCTTAAACCATTTTCAGTAGTTATACCTAAATGCATCATTTTTTAGTGCATATCCCTCATCCTTATCTCCATTCCACCATCATATAAGCTCAAAATGGTGGGAAATGGCCTAAACAACTACAGAACTCAATGGAGCTAGATAATGTAGGCATTAACCCATTAAGTGCATGTAAACAATTGAGGTAATAGCTAAAATCTTATGCTACCCATATAAGTCATTATTCTTAAAAAAAATTCAATAGTAATAAATGGACCTAAGCTATGGTGTATGGATGGTTCTAGTTATTTCTCGATTATTACAAACACTAATTACTACTTTTAACATTTTGTCGAGCCATACTTAACAATTAGAAGGAAAACATTGCAAGAATTGTTTCCACCATGACACTATAGGTAAGGATGTCACATTATAATGTCATTACAATCTTGATAACTTCTCTCTTGATTTCATATTATAGTCTCTTTTCATTATTTTTTAACTAGGGTTGGGGTTGGAGAAAATCAGTAAGATAAAGAACCCATCCCAAGGAGTGCCTTAGTAGCCCATTGTTCATTATCAAGCTTCTTCATCATGAGCTTTTTACTTTTCCACTCTATTGGGTTGATGATAAATTCCACATTCCTTATTTTCAAGTTCATATTATGTAGGACTTATTTTATGCATTTCTATTTTACTTCATACATGGACTAGGTTTTAATGCATGTGAATGTATCTACAGCTTTACTTCTAGGTATTTTAAGCTCCCATATAATGCTTAATCTATAAAAATCAAGATAAAAAAAATTCTCTCAACCTTGTCAAAAATACCCACCAACAGATTGGTGATTCCATTAAGGAATTGATCTTCATGTTTTTCCTTACTTCTGCGTGTGATTCTTAGATTCCTTACCTTGCATTACTAGTGCCCAGACTTGGAGTTTCTTCTTTTTGTTATAATATCCACTACTTCATATAGGTTTTCTGATCCAAATCCTTTGTATCTATCTTGACTACACCATAGAAAATTGTGACTCCTTATTTTTTGCTACAACATATTCTTTCACTCGTTTTCTTCATAGGCCAAGTGCAATTTCTAACCTTCCTTTTTGCACTTTCTTAGTGTATACATTTCCTAATTTTTTTTACTATCATAGTGTAGTATTTGGCCATTTTCCCACATACATACAATAACCATTTTGGTCGATTTCCAATTATTTTCCTTTTTTTTGGTATTTTCTTAGTTTAAATAATCCCCTTATAGGGTCTGATCTTGCTAATATGTGGTCGATATTGTTGAAAAACATAGTGCAATGGATGTACACACTATTTTCGATCTATGGTAATTACTTCTTAATATATATTATAGTTATTTTATGTTCATCAATCAATCACACTTCAGAAATTCAACCAATAACCATGAAAAGAAAGTAGAGATCACAATGTGTGTGAGATACATATGTGTGTGATAAGTGAATGTGTAAAATGAAAAGTTTCAAGTATTTTATGCTCAAGATATGCAAAAGTTATGTCTCTTCGTAAATTAAGTCCCATCTCTTTGTATATTAAATTCTAGTAAGTCCACATATTTATATTTTTACTCAAATTTGTTAAAGTGTTGAAGAACATGTAAATAATGGTAGAAAGTGACTCATGCTAAGATATTTATTTACATATTCTTCCATATACCATATTCTACACAAATATTTGCTTAAATTATGGTGGGTAGTAACCTATAGTAAATATGTTATTTATGTGAGTATGAGCTATTTTCAAGGATCTTAATCGTACGTGGTTTTGTTGATTTCATTTCTTTTAATTTTCTTTCTTCTAATTTAAAATTTAATTTTCTTTTGTGTTTTTACATAGTATAATAAATACATCAAGGATGATGAAAACAAACTATAGCTACATTCTTCAACACTCCCTCTTAGCTAGGGTGGTATTCATAATTTTTAACAAGATGTCATCAAATTGAAATTTTTTCTAAGGAAAGATTAAACTAGCATACTTATCAAATAAATATCAACATTACTAGAATCACAATCATCTAGGTCAACCATATTGACCTATAATAACCATGGAACTCACCCAGTACCTATAGTACAAAATTAATATCAACCAGTCACCATAATTTGGTCAATACCTCAACCTCATCGTATTAATATGAGGCCTTGTTGACCATCACATGACTAATGCACATAGTCATGGTGAAACTCTAAATTGCCTCAACCCAAACTTAGATGCCAAAAAACACACTCTCTCTATATAGATATGTGAGTAGTTCTCTAAAATATCTTAGCAACTCTCTCAGAGATCCAAGAAACTCTCTCAATGATTCAAGAAAAATGGTGTGAGGCACCAACTAACCTCTATCAAAACATTCTCCATATTTATTGTCATAATACTTAACATAGGGATGCCATCCCTAATTCCAGTCATAGTACTTGACATAGGGAGAATGTTTTCCCATCATCTCATTCTTCCTAATTCTAGTTAATGTATGTCATACAAGGTAACATCCCTAATTCTAATTAGAGTACATGACAAAGGAAGAATGTCTATCGAAATATTTTTAGGATAAATGATCTCTCTAAGAAAAATGCAAACCTCATTGATAGAATCTTTATCAATGTCAATACCCTTGACCTACATCAATATCATCATTAATATCTACCACAACCTAGGTTAGCTATCTTAACTGATGATACTCACTGAACTAGTCATGATGATCTAGTTGATGGCTCGCTTCCTAGTAATTTGACTAGTTTAAGGTTTTCATACCCCATGGTCAAACCTTAGGGAAACCCATGTCCCAAATCGAAAATCCTTTCTCTAGTCCATGATGCTAAAGAGGCCCCCACTCCTCAAGTTTCCAAACCTTAGAGAGCGTTACTTTTGAGAATGTTTGTACATCATGCTATCTCACCAACATTTTTGTTATGCTCCTCTTGTCACCAATAATCCAAGCCACAATCCTATTTTCCACCCATCAACGGTCTTGGCCAAGATCATTTTGTTACCAATGGTCAAATCCATGCCCATATTTTTCATCTATTAATAGTACAGGCTAAGCTCATATTGTCATCTACAGTCTAAGCCACACCATTTTTTTCCATCCGTTAATAGTTCAGACCAAGCTCCTATTGTCACCAACAGTTTGAGCCATACCTCTATTATTTATTCATCAACATTCCATGTGACTATCATGTTGTGATGAACAATTTTAGCTACACCCATGTTTTCGATCCATTAACATTCTAGGTCATGATCCTTTTGTCACCAACAATTGGACCCATACCCCTATTGTCCATCCATCAATAGTCTGGGAAAAGCTCTTATTGTCACAAACAATCCAATCCATATCCCTATTTTCCATTCATCAATAGTCTAAGACAACCTCCTACTATCACCAATAGCCCGAAACATACCCTTAGTTTCCATACATCAATAGTCTGGGCCAAGATCCTATTATCACCAATATTTCAAGCCATATCATTATTTCCCATCCATGAACGGTGTAGGCTAAGCTCCTATTATCACTATCAGTCTAACCCATTCCCTTATTTTTTATCTATAAATAGTTTGGGCCAAGCGTTTTTTATCCATCTATGAATAGTTTGGGCCAAGCCCTTGTTGTCACCAATAGTTTGAGTGGTAAAAGCATGGACTTGGGTTACACTTTTTGGCAAGGGAGGGCATGTTTGGGTGAAAAAAAGAGAGCTCTATCAAGCATTTTAAGTGCTCAATCGAGCCTTTTTTTAGTGTTTGATCGAGCTCCTTCAGCACTAAAAAAATAGATCGATCGAGGATTATAACAAACCCTTGATCGAGAATTATGGCTTGATAGAAAAATAAGCTCAGTCAAGCATTAGATAAATATTATATTAATCCCAAATTAATAAATTTAATAATATTGATATTAAAATAATAAATTAATATTAAAATTTTAAATATAATATCAAATTTCATAATAATAATAATAATAATAATAATAATAGATTTAATGAGGTTATTACATGACATGATACCAAAAGATGTAGTAAAATTTGAAATTTGTTTGATCCCTATAATACTAGTGATTTCCCCATTACTATTTTCATTGTAGCCTATATTTTTATTTTTGTGCCCTTATTGTTTACATATTGTTATTATTGTGCCCAATAAAATCCCACAATTTTTATTGTTGTGCCCTTATATTATTATTGCTATCTCAATTTTGATTATATTGTGACCGCTTAGAGTCCTATATATAGAAAGGAGGTTGTGTCATTTGTATCATCCAATAATTGTTCATTTGTGTAATGTAAGGGAGGTTTCCCCCTCGAAGAGGCTGATTTTTGACTTGTTGATCTATCTCTTCTATCTTTTTGTGAGCCGGTTTCTTAACATTTGGTATCAAAGCTTTGGATTCTAGTGTTCCACTATTCCAAACAGGTCACCCAAAAAATTTTCTATAATGTTTTTCTATGAAATTTCAGAAGTTGAAATTAAAACTTATTTGAGCCAAAATTGCGAGGCATAATGGGACATAATTTCAGATCTTTTCATGCTACATTTTTGGAGATATGATCCAAGGAATTTAGGGTTTCTACAAGCTCTCAAAATACATCCAAAACAGATGACCTTTGAAAAATCATCATAATTTTCTCTCTAAGAATCGGATTGAAATTTCTTAAGAATTTACAGAAATTGTATGGACTGTAGTATTCTATGTATCATGTTTATATCTGCAGTTTGAAAGAGTGACATGTGGAGCTTCATACAAGTTTGCTCTACTAAAAACGTAGATCATTAGGTCATCTTGGGAGATTGGGAATAACTCTTTCTTGGAGAGTGTTATGGAACCAGCTCCAGAAAAAGATAGAAAAGATAGATCAACGCCTTAGAATTCAGCATCTTCGAGGGGGCAACCTCCTTTACATTACATAAATGAACAATTCTTGGATGATACAAATGAAAAGACCTCCTTCCTATATATAGGAGTCTAAGGGCTCATAACATAATCAGAGCCTACATAACAATAATAATGTAAGGGAACAATAATAACAATAGTGGGCTTCTATGGGGCACAATAGTAACAATATGGGCACTACATGGGTACATAAATATAATAAGGGGGTTGTACTAATAACAATAAG
>APFE030177711.1:140487-158575 GCA_000404065.3 Pinus taeda
TTCCATCTTTATAGTTATGAGGGGTAGACTTCCTTGTTGCCATAATTTTACTTTCCAATATGTCACAAAGCCCTTTTACTCTTTCCAATTGTTTTGGTGTTGCTCTAAAGAAGGTGTTTCTCTTTGTTTCCTCATATTGTGCTATCATTTCTTCCGTGAAAATTGACCATGTAACAAGTTGTTTACAAGAACAAAGCCTTTCATACCATAAAAATTGATCCAATGCTAAATATGAAGATGCAATACATAGCTTTTGTAGCAATGGTACACCATGTAGATTAAAATATTGCTCCATCTGAAGTATCCAATTTACCAGATCCTTGCCATCAAACTTCTTCATATTGCTTTTTCTTGATTTTAGGAGCTCGATCTTGAAACGACTGTAACTCTGTACTTTCGGATCTTTAAGTTATGAAATTGCGACCTGTAGTAGTCCTCTGTGTTCTCTTTCTAATGCCACCAGTCTGATACAAATTGGATTCTCCAAGGAAGAGTTATGCACAATCTCGCAAGATGACCTGATTATAGACCTTTCTAGAAGAGCGAACTTGTATGAGGTGCCACGTGTCACTATTTCGACCTTTGGCACTGAAAAATATTTGCAAGAAACTACAGCCTGTCCTCTCTCTGTACCTTCTTATGAAATTTCAATCCGATGCCCAAAGGGAAAGTTATGACAATTTCCCCATGTCACCTATTTGGAATGTAATTCAAGAGTCTACAAAAAGACCAACTTCCTCAGATCATATCTCCGCAAATATAGTGCAAAACGTTTTGAAATTCGGCACTGAGGTGTAGCGTGATTTATTCTAAAATGAGTTTTTTGTTTAGCTTCGGAAACATCGCAGAAAAAGCGTTATAGCGGAAATGCCATGATGACTTTTTTGGAGCATCAAAGCCCTAGAATCCAAAGCTCTGGTACCAAATGTTATGGAACTAGCTCAAGAAAAAGATAGAAAAGATAGATCAACGCCTTATAATTCAGCCTCTTCGAGGGGGCAACCTCCTTTACATTTCATAAATGAACAATTCTTGGATGATACAAATGAAAAGACCTCCTTCCTATATATAGGAGTCTAAGGGGTCATAACATAATTAGAGCCGACATAACAATAATAATTAGGCACAATTAATAACAAATACTGGCTTCTATGGGGTACAATAGTAACAATATGGGCATTACATGGGTACATCAATATAATAAGTGGGTTGTACTAATAACAATAAGGGGTTACACTAGTAGTATAGGGGCCTAACAGAGAGTCCAATTTTGATCAGACTAGTGGCATTGGAAAGAGGCCTCATAGGACTATTGCAGGATGAAATTTCAGACCTTGGAGATCCTCAATTATAGAGATACAATAAATTCAATGCCAAGCTCCAACAAAGAAAAAAAAAGGTGTGTAGTCTTCTAAACTTTTTACATAAGTTTGGGTTGAAAAATTATTTTGAAGTGATTCAAAGGGCATAGTGAAGCATAATTATCATCAATTGATGCCCCTAAGAAAGAAAATGGAAACACCTAGTAAGCAACCTGAAAGATCTAGCATGACTCCTGAAGAAGAGGAAGAAATGCAACATGATATATCAAAATTAGGGGACCAAGTGCAACAAATTTTGATTTCACAATAGGTAACAAAAGATAAGATGGATGTTTTAGAGAAAGGTGTAGAAGCTAAGATGAATGGTGTCAAGGCTAATATCGACGAAATGGAAGCTAAGATAAATGGCATGGAAGTTAATATGGATGGCATGGAAGCTAAGATGGATGGCATGGAAGCTAGGATGAATGGGGTGGATGCTAAGATGGATGGTATACAAGAAAAACAGAAAGGCAACATGGAATATTTGAAGATAGATTTGACAACGTTGCTACAAGAAATTATTACTAATGGAAAAATGGTAGTAAGTGAAATTCATGATGAAAACTAAAGAAATGTTAATCATGATTTCATAGACTCTTAGATTGGATTGAAGACCCACCATGTTCCAAATATCGATATGAGGAAGTTTGATACCAAGGATACCGTAACAAGGATACTACAGGTGGAGCAATATTTCGATCTCAATAATGTGCAAAATACACAAAAGGTACGCATTTCAACTTTATATTTGGAACCAAATCACTTTATATGGTATCTATGGATTTTATTTCATAAAAAAATTGTCACTCAGGAAATTTTTATGGAAGGAACGATAGCACATTATGAGGATACAAAAAGAAACACTTTTTTAGCCAATTGATAAATCTCAAACAAAACGGTTCAATGATGGAGAAAATTGACTTCCAAAAACTCAATATAAGGGTAAAATATATTCCAAATGAGCATAGGATTGATGTGTTCATAGGGACTTTCAAGGATAACATCCAACATGAGGTTCACATTTGGGAACTTGATTCATTGGAGAAGGCATTCAGTTTGGAAAGAAAAATGGAAAGAAAAATTATGGCAACAAGGAATCCTAGCACTCAGAAATATAAAGATGGAAGTGTTGTTTCCCCTAGCCTTCCACAACCTACAAGATTGACACCAAAACAATTGGAATAAAAAATATCAAAAGGGCTTTGTTACAGTTGTGATAAAAAATACACTAAAGGTCATAAGTGTGTTGAGAATAAATTATTTTACATAGATTGTGAAGAGGAGGAAGAAAAGGAATATGAAACCTCGAAAGAAGAGGATATACACTAGAAACAAACTGTAGAGAAAGAAGAAATGAATTTGACCATATCTTGTAATGAATTAGCCAAAATTACCACTCCTCAAACTATGATGATAAAAGGACATACCAAGAAGAAAAAAGGTAATAGTGTTGATTGATTCAAGCAGTACCCATAATTTTATTCATTGTAAGATATCCAAGGAATTGAATTGCTTCCTATATCCATGTTATGCAACTAGCTCACAAAATAAAAGAAAATATAGTTCAACACCTTGAAAATCAACCTCTTCGAGGCGGCAACCTCATTTACATTACACAAATGAACAATTCTTGGATGATAAAAATGACAAAATCTCCTTTCTACATATAGGAGTCTAATGAGTCACCATATAATCAAAGTCAACATAACAATAATAATAATATGGAACAACAATAACAATATTGGGCTTCTATGGTGCACAATAGTAATAATATGGGGACAATAGGGGCACAAGAATAACAATAAGGGCTACAATAGTAATGGGGGGAATCACTAGTATCATAGGGACCTAACATGCCCCTCCCCTTCAAAAAAGTGTTTTCCCCAATGCTTGAGTAGTTCTAGATGCTTCTATATAAATTTCTAACCCTCCCATGTGGAATCTTCAACGGGTAAGTTCTTCCACTTGATGAGATACACCAAAATGGATCAATTTCATAGCTATCAAGTTCTTGTTTCTATGACTGCTTCAAGTTCCAATATGATTTTTCCTTCCTTGTCAAGTTTTGGAAATATTATGAACTGGGAGTTTATCACATATAACCTTCTTTAATAATGAAACATAGAAAACTTGGTGCAGTCAAGAAACTGTAGGAAGCTCCAATTTGTATGCCATACTACCAATATTTTGCAACACCTTGTACGAACCATAATAATTTGGTGATAATTTATTATCCCTCATAGCTTGCTTGAAGAACATTTTTTTATATGGTTGTAGCCATAGGAATACCCAGTCACCTACATCAAAACTTCTTTCACTGTGATATTGATCTACCTATTATTTCATTTTGTTCTCTCCCAAAGTGAGGTTATCCTTTAAGAGTTGGAGAACCTATTGTTGATGTTCGATGTGATATTCCACTACTTGAACCTTAGAATTTTCTCTGAAATATGATGTGATGAATGGTGGTGATATCCATAAATTGCCATAAATGGGGTCATTTTTGTTGCAGTATGGAAGGAAGTGTTCTACCACCATTCAACCAGAGGTAAGCATTTGACCCATTATGTATATTTATTAGATACAAAGCAATGAAGATATCCTTCCAAACATTTGTTTACTATCTCATTTTTCCCATCAGATTGAGGATGATAAGATGACATATGAGCTAACTAAGTACCAAGACAAGAAAATAATTTTGTCCAAACATTTCTACTGAAAATGGAATCTTTGTTGTTTACAATAATCTTTGGGTTTCCATGTAGCTTTTGAATTGTTTCCATACATGTAGCAGAAATTGTACTTGACTTAAATGAATGTGACAATGCACAAAAGTGTGAATAGTTGGCAAGTTGTCAAATACCACCATGATGACACTCTTCCTTTCAGACATGGATAAAATTATGATAAAATCCATTGAAACCTCTTCCAAACATTGTCTTGGAATGGATAAAGGTTGTAATAGACCTGGGTTCCTAATTGTTTAAAATTTATTTTGTTGGCAAACTAAACATTTTGCCACAAACTTTTGAATATCCAAAGTTTCCAACCCAAAAAAAACCTTCTTAACCCTATGGTAAGATTTTAAAAATACTGAGTGCCCTCATAAGGGAGAGGTGTGCAATTCCATAAGAATCTTTTGTTTGAGTTGAGAGTTCTTACATAGGTATAAGTGATCTTTGTACCATAAAGAATCATTTTTCCATCTAAATGTATCATATATATTTGGATCTTGTTGTAACTTTTGAATGAGTGCCCAAACTTCTTCGTCATTTTTCTATTCATCCCTTGATTTATTTACCCAATCCGGCTGGATAATAGAAATGGCACAAAGCAATACTTCCAAATCCTCATCCTTTCTTGAGAGTGCATCTACCACAACATTGTTCTCCCCATTTTTGTAGATTATTTCAAATTCATAACCAAACATATTTGTGACCCACTTTTGGTTCTCTTCTAAAGATAATATTTGTTCTAAAAAGTATTTAAGACTATCATTATTTTTTTTACCTTGAAGTGTCTTCCCATTAGGTAGGGTCATCATTTCTTAAGTGCATGTAGTATTTCCCACATTTCCCTCTCATAAGTTGTTTTGTGTAAATACTTCCTCTCATTGGACGACCTTCGAAACAAATGTGTCTTTCTTCTTGCATTAAAACAACACCAATTCCATTTCTAGAGGCATCACATTCCACAATAAAGGTTTTTGTTAAGTCTGGTGTAACTAAGACCAATACTTGGCATATTGCCTCTTTAAGATGTTCAAAGGATTTCTTTTCTTCTGGAGTCCATGAAAATGAATATTTGTTCAATAATGTTGTTAGAGGTGCTACAAGTCTCCCATAATTATTAACAAACTTATAATAATACCCTATCAGCCCAAGAAATCCTTGTAGATGCCTTATGGATGTGGGAATTTTCCATTCCTTAATGGAATTAATTTTGCTAGGGTCTACCTTAACACCTTCATGAGATACAATATGACCCAAATATTCCACCTCTTGTACTCCAAAGAAACATTTAGACCTTTTTGCATATAATTGTTTCTCCTCTAATAGTTTAAGAACCTTTTGTAGTGGCTACAACCACCCTCCAAAAATTTTCGTTAGATTTGTTTTTGAGTCTTCCTTCCAACTTCTCGCAGTAGCTTGCCTTGCCTTGTCAAGTTCACAAGGTTCAGTGTTTTTCTTACTCCAAGGAAGCCTACTGATCTCAACTTGATGCATTCCCCTCATAGGTTGCTCACTTGAACTTGGTGCAGTTGCAGGCTGAGCAGCTTTTCCATGAAAATTGCACATTTCTAGAGGGAAACAAGCCTTCCCTCAAGAAATTGTGCAATCTTGTCTAGTAGCCTGTTGGGCTCTAGAATTGTGGAATTCTTCCCGTCAACACTCCCAACAGAAGTTGCGCCATTTACCCCACCAAGGCTACTCAACGCAAAATTTGTTCAAATTTGGGTAGCAATCAAAATAATTTCTTCTCAGCACACTTATGACCTTTAGTGCACTTGCTATCACAATTGTAACAAAGCCCTTTTTCTCTTTTTTCTTCCAATTGTTGTGGTGTAACCCTTGTAGGTTGTGGAAGGCTAGAAGAACCAACACTTCCATCTTGAGAGTTGTGAGGGGTAGACTTCCTTGTAACCATAATTTTACTTTCCAATATGTCACAAAGCCCTTTTACTCTTTCCAATTGTTGTGGTGTTGCTCTAAAGAAGGTGTTTCTCTTTGTATCCTCATATTGTGCTATCATTTCCTCTGTGAAAATTGACCATGTAACATCTTTTTTACAAGAACAAAGCCTTTCATACCATAAAAATTGATCCAATGCTAAATATGAAGATGTAATACATAGCTTTTGTAGCAATGGTACACCATGTAGATTAAAATATTGCTCCATCTGAAGTATCCAATTTACCAGATCCTTGCCATCAAACTTCTTCATCTTGCTTTTTCTTGATTTTAGGAGCTCGATCTTGAAATGACTGTAACTCTGTACTTTCGGATCTTTAAGTTATGAAATTGCGACCTGTAGTAGCCCTCTGTGTCCTCTTTCCAATGCCACCAGTTTGATACAAATTGGATTCTCCAAGGAAGAGTTATGCACAATCTCGCAAGATGACCTGATTATAGACCTTTCTAGAAGAGCGAACTTGTATGAGGTGCCACGTGTCACTGTTTCGACCTTTGGCACTGAAAAATATTTGCACGAAACTACAGCCTGTCCTCTCTCTGTACCTTCTTATGAAATTTCAATCCGATGCCCAAAGGGAAAGTTATGACAATTTCCCCATGTCACCTATTTGGAATGTAATTCAAGAGTCTACAAAAAGACCAACTTCCTCAGATCATATCTCCGCAAATATAGTGCAAAACGTTTTGAAATTCAGAACTGAGGTGCAGCGTGATTTATTCTAAAATGGGTTTTTTGTTTAGCTTCTGAAACATCACAGAAAAAGCGTTATAGCGGAAATGCCATGATGACCTTTTTGGAGCATGAAAGCCCTAGAATCCAAAGCTCTGGTACCAAATGTTATGGAACTAGCTCAAGAAAAAGATAGAAAAGATAGATCAACACCTTAGAATTCAGCCTCTTCGAGGGGGAAACCTCCTTTACATTACATAAATGAACAATTCTTGGATGATACAAATGAAAAGACCTCCTTCCTATATATAGGAGTCTAAGGGGTCATGACATAATTAGAGCCGACATAACAATAATAATATAAGGGCACAATAATAACAATAGTGGGCTTCTGTGGGGTACAATAGTAACAATATGGGCATTACATGGGTACATCAATATAATAAGTGGGTTGTAGTAATAAAAATAAGGGGTTACACTAGTAGTATAGGGGCCTAACAGAGAGTCCAATTTTGATCAGACTAGTGGCATTGGAAAGAGGCCTCATAGGACTATTGCAGGATGAAATTTCAGACCTTGGAGATCCTCAATTATAGAGATACAACAAATTCAAAGCCAAGCTCCAACAAAGAAAGAAAAAGGTGTGTAGTCTTAAC
Organism: Pinus taeda; assembly: GCA_000404065.3. Lineage (NCBI taxonomy): Eukaryota > Viridiplantae > Streptophyta > Pinopsida > Pinales > Pinaceae > Pinus > Pinus taeda. Next base: position 147,872 of record APFE030177711.1, read on the forward strand.
TTTTTACATAAGTTTGGGTTGAAAAATTAGTTTGAAGAGATTCAAACGGCATAGTGAAGCATAATTATCATCAATTGATGCCATTAAGAAAGAAAATAGAAACACCTAGTAAGCAACCTGAAAGATCTAGCATGACTCCTGAAGAAGAGGAAGAAATGCAACATGATATATCAAAATTAGGAGACCAAGTGCAACAAATTTTGATTTCACAATAGGTAACAAAAGCTAAGATGGATGGTTTAGAGAAAGGTGTACAAGCTAAGATGAATGTTGTCGAGGCTAATATCGACGACATGGAAGCTAAGATAAATGGCATGGAAGTTAATATGGATGGCATGGAAGCTAAGATGGATGGCATGGAAGCTAGGATGAATGGGGTGGATGCTAAGATGGATGGTATACAAGAAAAACAGAAAGGCAACATGGAATATTTGAAGATAGATTTGACAACGTTGCTACAAGAAATTATTACTAATGAAAAAATGGTAGTAAGTGAAATTCATGATGAAAACTAAAGAAATGTTAATGATGATTTCATAGACTCTTATATTGGATTGAAGACCCACCATGTTCCAAATATCGATATGAGGAAGTTTGATACCAAGGATACCGTAACATGGATACTACAAGTGGAGCAATATTTCGATCTCAATAATGTGCAAAATACACAAAAGGTACGCATTGCAACTTTATATTTGGAACCAAATCACTTTATATGGTATTTATGGATTTTATTTCATAAAAAAATTGTCACTCAAGAAATTTTTATGGAAGGAACGATAGCACATTATGAGGATACAAAAAGAAACACTTTTTTAGCCAATTGATAAATCTCAAACAAAACAGTTCAATGATGGAGAAAATTGAGGACTTCCAAAAACTCAATATAAGGGTAAAATATATTCCAAATGAGCATAGGATTGATGTGTTCATAGGGACTTTCAAGGATAACATCCAACATGAGGTTCACATTTGGGAACCTGATTCATTGGAGAAGGCATTCAGTTTGGAAAGAAAAATGGAAAGAAAAATTATGGCAACAAGGAATCCTACCACTCAGAACTATAAAGATGGAAGTGTTGTTTCCCCTAGCCTTCCACAACCTACAAGATTGACACCATAACAATTGGAATAAAAAATATCAAAAGGGATTTGTTACAGTTGTGATAAAAAATACACTAAAGGTCATAAGTGTGTTGAGAATAAATTATTTTACATAGATTGTGAAGAGGAGGAAGAAAAGGAATACGAAACCTCAAAAGAAGAGGATATACACTAGAAACAAACTGTAGAGAAAGAAGAAATGAATTTGACCATATCTTTTAATGAATTAGCCAAAATTACCACTCCTCAAACTATGATGATAAAATGACATACCAAGAAGAAAAAGGTAATAGTGTTGATTGATTCAAGCAGTACCCATAATTTTATTCATTGTAAGATATCCAAGGAATTGAATTGCTTCCTATATCCATGTTATGCAACTAGCTCACAAAATAAAAGAAAATATAGATCAACACCTTGAAAATCAACCTCTTCAAGGGGGCAACCTCATTTACATTACACAAATGAACAATTCTTGGATGATAAAAATGACAAAATCTCCTTTCTACATATAGGAGTCTAATGAGTCACCATATAATCAAATTCAACATAACGATAATAATAATATGGAACAACAATAACAATATTGGGCTTCTATGGTGCACAATAGTAATAATATGGGGACAATAGGGGCACAAGAATAACAATAAGGGCTACAATAGTAATGGGGGGAATCACTAGTATCATAGGGAACTAACATGCCCCTCCCCTTCAAAAAAGTGTTTTCCTCAATGCTTGAGTAGTTCTAGATGCTTCTATATAAATTTCTAACCCTCCCATGTGGAATCTTCAACGGGTAAGTTCTTCCACTTGATGAGATACACCAAAATGGATCAACTTCATAACTGTCAAGTTCTTGTTTCTGTGACTGCTTCAAGTTCCAATATGATTTTTCCTTCCTTGTCAAGTTCTGGAAATATTATGAACTGGGAGTTTATCACATATAACCTTCTTTAATAATGGAACATAGAAAACTTGGTGCACTCAAGAAACTGTATGAAGCTCCAATTTGTATGCCATACTACCAATATTTTGCAACACCTTGTACGAACCATAATACTTTGGTGATAATTTATTATCCCTCATAGCTTGCTTGAAGGACATTTTTTTATATGGTTGTAGCCATAGGAATACCCAATCACCTACATCAAAACTTCTTTCACTGTGATATTGATCTACCTATTATTTCATTTTGTTCTCTCCCAAAGTGAGGTTATCCTTTAAGAGTTGGAGAACCTATTGTTGATGTTCAATGTGATATTCCACTGCTTGAACCTTAGAATTTTCTCTTAAATATGATGTGATGAATGGTGGTGATATCCATAAATTGCAATAAATGGGGTCATTTTTGTTGCAGTATGGAAGGAAGTGTTCTACCACCATTCAACCAGAGGTAAGCATTTGACCCATTACGTATATTTATTAGATACAAAGCAATGAAGATATCCTTCCAAACATTTGTTTACTATCTCATTTTTCCCATCAGATTGAGGATGATAAGATGACATATGAGCTAACTAAGTACCAAGACAAGAAAATAATTTTGTTCAAACATTTCTAGTGAAAATGGAATCTCTATTGTTTACAATAATCTTTGGATTTCCATGTAGCTTTTGAATTGTTTCCATACATGTAGCAGAAATTGTACTTGACTTAAATGGATGTGACAATGCACAAAAGTGTGAATAGTTGGCAAGTTTGTCAAATACCACCATGATGACACTCTTCCTTTCAGACATGGATAAACTTATGATAAAATCCATTGAAAACTCTTCCAAACATTGTCTTGGAATGGATAAAGGTTGTAATAGACCTGGGTTCCTAATTGTTTAAAATTTATTTTGTTGGCAAACTAAACATTTTGCCACAAAATTTTGAATATCCGATTTAATTCCAACCCAAAAAAAACCTTCTTAACCCTATGGTAAGATTTTAAAAATACTGAGTGCCCTCCTAAGGGAGAGGTGTGCAATTCCATAAGAATCTTTTGTTTGAGTTGAGAGTTCTTACATAGGTATAAGTGATCTTTGTACCATAACGAATCATTTTTCCATCTAAATGTATCATATGTATTTGGATCTTGTTGTAACTTTTGAATGAGTGCCCAAACTTCTTCGTCATTTTTCTATTCATCCCTTGATTCATTTATCCAATCCAGCTGGATAATAGAAATCGCACAAAGCAATACTTCCAAATCCTCATCCTTTCTTGAGAGTGCATCTACCACAACATTGTTCTCCCCATTTTTGTAGATTATTTCAAATTCATAACCAAACATCTTTGTGACCCACTTTTGGTTCTCTTCTAAAGATAATCTCTGTTCTAAAAAGTATTTAAGACTATCATTATTTTTTTTACCTTGAAGTGTCTTCCCATTAGGTAGGGTCATCATTTCTTAAGTGCATGTAGTATTTCCCACATTTCCCTCTCATAAGTAGCTTTGTGTAAATACTTCCTCTCATTGGACGACCTTCGAAACAAATGTGTCTTTCTTCTTGCATTAAAACAACACCAATCCCATTTCTAGAGGCATCACATTCCACAATAAAGGTTTTTGTTAAGTCTGGTGTAACTAAGACTAGTACTTGGCATATTGCCTCTTTAAGATGTTCAAAGGATTTCTTTTCTTATGGAGTCCATGAAAATGAATCTTTCTTCAATAATGTTGTTAGAGGTGCTACAAGTCTCCCATAATTATTAACAAACTTATAATAATACCCTATCAGCCCAAGAAATCCTTGTAGATGCCTTATGGATGTGGGAATTTTCCATTCCTTAATGGAATTAATTTTGCTAGGGTCTACCTTAACACCTTCATGAGATACAATATGACCCAAATATTCCACCTCTTGTACTCCAAAGAAACATTTAGACCTTTTCGCATATAATTGTTTCTCCTCAAATAGTTTAAGAACCTTTTGTAGTGGCTACAACCACCCTCCAAACATTTTCGTTAGATTTGTTTTTGTGTCTTCCTTCCAACTTCTCGCAGTAGCTTGCCTTGCCTTGTCAAGTTCACAAGCTTCAGTGTTTTTCTTACTCCAAGGAAGCCTGTTGATCTCAACTTGATGCATTCCCCTCATAGGTTGCTCACTTGAACTTGGTGCAGTTGTAGGCTGAGCAGCTTTTCCATGAAAATTGCACATTTCTAGAGGGAAACAAGCCTTCCTTCAAGAAATTGTGCAATCTTGTCTAGTAGCCTGTTGGGATCTAGAATTGTGGAATTCTTCCAGTCAACACTCCCAACAAAAATTGCGCCATTTACCCCACCAAGGCTACTCAACGCAAAATTTGTTCAAATTTGGGTAGCAGTCAACATATTTGCCCAGACATTGCGTAGATCCCCTGGGAAGTCAGCCCAACTCCCAACCAGAAATTTGCATTTCCTTCAAGCAATCGAACAACCTCTTGCATGTGTAGCTGAGCTAATTGGTTCTCTCAGAGACTGAGCAAAACAAACTTGCATGCATGGGATGCTTATCCCAAGGCAACATGCAAAGACATCCCTTCTTTCAAGGAGCTATGTTTAGTAGTTGAAGGTAGCATGCAAGGATCATTTCAGAAACCTCCTACCAAGTATCTTTTTCGATAGATTTGTGGCATGCACGTCACAACCTCGATGTTGTCAAAACTCGTCAGTCAGATTCTATAGAGTTCATTCCTCACATAAACCCTATTGCTCTGATATCCCACATCATATCTAGGAGCGGTCGACACATTCAGCTCAGTTGTTTTGGGGTAAGCCTGCTTTCCATGCCTTATGTTGCATTTCTGTAGCTTTTTGTGTTTTCACTTGTGTGAGTATTGTTTTCTTGATTTCTTTGAATGCTTATTGTCATTTAGATGTATAATATCTTGTCCTAACATGGCTTTAGTTTTCGTTTCTATCTCACTATTGCCGCATGCATGAAACTGTTTTTCATGAGTGGTTGCCAATTCAGAGACTCGCCTCACCGACATGCATGTTGTTGAGTTTTCTAAATATTTCATTCATAGTTTTCATGCATGATCATTCAATTATGATTACACTCAATATTACCATGCATTCACACTCACATTCACTTTTAGTTCCTCGTCGATGAGTCTAGGCAGCGTTGGCCTGGACTCTACCTCACCAAGACAGCATTGCACAATCCTGAGAGGGAAGGCTCTATCTTCCTCTCAAGAAATGTGTATTTATGTCCAGTGACTTTCCTCTAGGACTATTTTGCCCATTTCTAAGGGAGAGTGATTACTAACAGAGAAAATTGTGCAATGCAGTCACTAAGCAGCAACCATTGCCAACTGAAATGGCGCATTACATAATTCTAATGGTTAGCAACTAGACTGGACTATGCATTGTACAGTTCTAGTAGTTAGTGAGTCTTTGGGAAACCCAGACTATGCCTTATGCAATCTTGGTAGTCTGTCTCCCGACCTCCCAAGTGAAATTGTGTAACCTTCATTATTAGTCACATACGTATGCTACAATTTAATTCTCAAGTTCATTTTGGTTTTCGACTAATAGATTGGTTTCCATGAGCATTTCCATGTCTCCAGGTATCGTAGGTGTTCATTTGCCTCTCAGCAGTGTAGGTACAATGGTTTCCAAGAGGGCAGAGTCGAAGACACCGTTCAGAGCACACCTAGAGATGCAGTTGATCAAATGTCTATGAGGTTGCCTACTCACAAACACATCAAGTTGTTCATAGACAAGAACATCAATATATCACAATGAGAATCCTCATGAATAGCAGCTAAAGGCAGCATACCGAATCCAACGAGAACACTGAATGCAACAAATGCAACAAATCTAGTGAATGCAGTGAACGTAATGAATGTAGCGAATGCAACGAACGTAGTGAATGCATCGAATGTGATGAATGTAGGAGGATGGTTTTTGACAACACAAAGGCGAAACAACATTGAAATATCAAGCAAATCGACGAATGATGAAAGAAACTTTGAAGACTCAGGCTTTGAGGTGATGGCGTGACATGAAGATCACCCAAAAACAAAGAAGGAACAAATAAGGAGTTGCAAGCCTTGAAGAAACAACTCAAGAAAGAATATGAAGCTACACAGACAAACAAATGAGTTGAAGTAGGAACCAAAACAATAGTGGATGCAACATGCATTCACAGATGAAACTATGCCCATACAAGTTAAAGATCCATCCCAATAGCTGACATTGAGCAAACATGGTGAGCAGTGTTGTTGATTACATGTAAGGGATTCATCAGCATGCATGTCATTGTGTGCACGCATGCAATCCAACCCATTCAACACACTCACCAAGGTGAAGACAAGAAGCAAGTGCAACTGGAGCTGAACATGTACTTTGGCAAGTTGATATGCATGACCACTAGCACACACTTGAAGATCAGCATAGACATTATACATTAGTGTGTGCCGGTTTAGCTGCACCTAAGAAGATCATGCACATGTTAGCAGATGAGTTGGATGAAGGAGCTGAACCGATGCACCAGATGTAATAGAGGTAAGAGTTTGCTTCAACAAGATGTCACCATGGGCTGCATGCACATCATCATGGACAACCAAGCTTCGCATCAGCTCACCACCTTCACCATCACAATCATGTCAAAGAGTTGGTCTTGTCAAAATGGACTGAGTATCAGTTATGTCTTGCATGGCTTGTTCAAGCCATTTTGTCTCACATGGGAAAATTTGCATTGTAATGTTAAGTCATGTCAAGTGTAAGTCAAGTGTCAGTAGTTGGATGTAACAATCATAGAGTAGGTGATGAGTCATGAGGGTAGTTGAACGGTCATCAAGAGTAATGTCAATGGTCACCCCACCCTTTGCTATAAATATTCCCCATAACCATTGCATGGGTTTTTGGTCAGCTAAGCTTCTGATAAAACTATCTTTAAGAAAGCTTTGACAATATTGTAACATGCCTTCGCTTCTCCACTTCATGGAGCTAGTACATCTCTTTGGAGGAGCAAGCAGATGTGGATTTAATGCTTCACTATTGGGGCTAGTAGGTTTACATGGATGTATTGTATGATTGGGACTTACACTTCTTTATTAATAAGAGCCAACACATTTTCATGCATATGTTGTTATTGTAGTTTGACTCTTTTGGTTGCTTAGCAATGTATGTTGTTTAACTTACATATTTTTGTATGAACTTCTTTGTATGCAAATATAGGAATCTTGTTGTAGATGTGTTGTTCATTTAACCATCACTTTGGATTACCGACTAATCTACTTTCTAGCTTGTGGTGCATCTTCGCTCGTGTGTTCCCTTCTTAGGTGATTACTGCTACAGGTTACCAAGGGGCACACTCATCTCATCCCCCATGTGTTATTACCTCTCATTCATCTTCCTTGACTCACTACAGTGATCACACCTTTGCTACTAACAGAGTTATCTTACTTGCCTCTATGAGACATCACAGTCAAGGCATTACCTTACGACTCACTGTTGGGACTCCTACATCAAACGATTTCAAGTCTAATTGGGATTTCTTACCGAGGAGATCCCCTTGACATGTTGGTGGGTCTAGCACTATGAAAATTTTGGCTCTAGAAGGATGGGAAAATGACAAGCTGAGTCCTGACATATGTTTTGAATCTCCACACATCTATCATGGTTAACTAGTAAGTTTCTATTTCGAAATGTATGTCTTATGGAATTGACTTCATCATCTCAAAACAACTCTCAGATAACTTGTCTCATAAAACTTTTGATGTTGGAGGCTACATAGACTTGGTAAGGCATTCCATGGGCATTGTAGGCTCAAGCAAAATACATAGATTCTTTGAAGAATACTTGAGTTGCGTGTTGCTCCTCTACACACTTTGAGGGCACCCAATGCACTGGTGTGCCACGCTGCTTGAAAAATCTATTCATTATGTTTCTCATTTGGTCGCAAAGATCGATTGTGCTTTCAATCACTTTAACTATAAAGCACTCAACAAATAAATTCTAGAATTATGAAAAGCACCCGATTAATCCTTTGAATAGTTTCACACATGATTTTGTAATCTTGCATAACGATTTCTTGAAGATGATATTGGTTGGGAATTTCTTGATGGAAGATTTCAGTATATTTTTAACATATCCAAACCCATCATAACACACTTTGGTGATGGAGCTGCATAATCACAGGTAGGCACAATCACTGTCACAAGTGATTGTCTACCTTCACCGCATCAAACAGATTGATTATCGTGAAGTGAGGTGGGAGATCATGCATGCACCTCTGTTGAACTGTCACACTCTCACACCCGACCTGCTCTTAATATTTGCATAGATTTCGCTAGCAATCATGGGTGTTGTCACATGGACTCATTCCCTCGACCTACGTCCTCGCATTCTGTTAATCCTCCAGATTGTAATTTCTTATGTTCTTCGATTCCAGACTCACTTGTTGTGAATGAGGATCAGGATATGAACATAGTTGGTGTTATGCAACCAACCTACGCCATCTTTCATGATGAGTCTTTACGACAATATAAAGAAGAACTCACGATGAAGGATGACTCCCTTCCAGTTGCCACTCATATGCTTCATCGTAATATCCCTTGTGATTCTGTAACTACTAATTTCCCTTGTGAAAACTCATTTCTAGATGTCTCTACTTCCGATCATTCATAGGACTCCTCGGATGTTAGTCTATCATTACAATGCGGATAGGACACATATTCCTTGGAAAATTTGTCCAATTTGTCATTTGTCTTTCTTGAAAATATAGAGGGTGAACATCTTTGCTTCTCATATACCCCTCTGTTTGATTCATCAATTCACGAGGATGCTGACAAACATCTTGGATGTTCAAATCTTTGTTGTCATGATCTATTCACTTCCTCAACTAATCAGGATGTTGAATCAATTGTTGTTAATCTGTCCAAGACATTATTCTACGATGATCTACCTGTCAATGAGGTTGAAACTCTCGAAACTCTCAAAGCACTTCAGCCCAAGCTTATGGTTATGTCAATCCCTCGCTATCCTGAGGTTGGTTTCACGTCCAATTAGGAAATTGTTGAAACACTCAAGGATCCTCATCACTCTTTGCCTTACATTGAGGATCAACCAAACACCTAGATTTCACTTCCTCCACTCAAACTACACAATCCCATCGCTCATGTGTTGGAGGAATCTTACATAACAAGCACACATGTACAACACAATTGGTCTACCTTTCTCACATTTACTGGCATGCCGCATTCAAGAGAATGCATACACCCAAAATCTACACGCAGTGTAGCACAGTACTATGGGAGCTCCACAGAATGCATTTTATGCACTCTCACTCACCTTCGTTATGTGGTTTCTTGTAAGCTCAAAGTGTGTTTGTCTTCACTGTTACATATTTCTTGTTTTCCGGTTCACATGACTATCTTGATTGCAAACCTTTCCTTCACCAACATTATTGTTTCACATGAGATACACCATGCACCATTAACTTAGGAGTAAGAGCAGTGTTTGCTTTCAGTCAATTTTCTTGCATGCTTGTTTGCTCACTTGCTTCATTTGTTTGTTTTTTTTGTTTGCTTACTTGTTTGCTTACTCACTTTGCTTTCACTTTTGCTTTTTCGTTTGCTTCTTCTTTTTCTTTGCTTTGTTTATTGTTTGTTCTCTTGTTTTGTTCGTAGGTTAGTTTTGCATGAAACCATGCATGACTCTTGAAACAAGCTCAATAAAGTATAAGACGAAATAAAGTATAAGAGAGCTTGTGAAACTATGACTACATGGTTATCTGTCATCTTGCCTTTGTATTAAGAACTTGTTACTTTTAGTCCATGATAGGTCAAAGAAAAATACATATTTGTCAAAGTGAACCTCGTTGAAAACACAACGCTTGCACACTAACTAGTGTCACCTTCTCTTGTTGGTTGTTTTTGGGTTAACCCTTGTCAGCGCAGTCAAGTATATTAAGATGAGGGGGAAAAACCTTAACAAACACATCAAAGATACAATAAACTAGTTCTCTACTAGAACAACCTCTTCTACACTCAATAGGTTGGGACCCCTATTCCACCTCTGAAATGAATAAGTGTTATGCACAGTTATAAAAATGAAAAATGAAAAAATGAAAAGTCAAAAAAATGAAAATGAAAAATGAATAAGGTGAAAGAAGAGAAAGGATCCATGCACAAAGAGGTGATGCAATTAATTCCATCGGGGTATTGACCAGGCTCGCTAGTATCAGATCCATGCTTGCGTTCCTATGTGACTCTGTTAAGGTATTTTACAGGCCTGCTGGCAGTGGAGCAACACCAGAGATGAAATTAAGACTCTAACGACTATACTGCTTGTCCATTAATATACCCCTCAAACCCAATTGAAACAACTATGTTTCCTTGGCTTGGAATGTGTATCAATCAACTAAGATCTTAGCAGATGATACATCTTACAATCAAGCTAGTGTGGAGACCAAGAGGAGCTGAGAACTAAACAATACTTCAAGAGGTTTTAGACTTGCTTTTGATGAACAAGGTCCATTCAGAGATCTTGAGTTCTACTAGTGTGTCACCAAGTGCCACAGCAGCTACACTGTTGACAATAATACTGAGAGGGGGGGGTGAATCAGTATTATCTAATTCTTTTACCAAATCTTTCTTATTTATACTTTGAATTATTTTTGC